>CAKALG010000414.1:0-12806 GCA_916700815.1 Helicolenus hilgendorfi | reverse complement strand
GACAAGCCGACCGCAGGGGATGGCAAGCAACCGCCGCAACAGCTATGTTCATGTTTTTACTTTCTTTTAATGCTTTGCAATGAGAGCAACCGCATTTTCACACTTTGCTACGAACAGCAGCAGCGTGACGAGGTATTCTACTTTGGGTAAAACGCTGCGCTCATCACTGTCCCTTTTCACGCAGCTATCCAATCACAATGGAGGAGGGGCGGGACAAATACCACAAAGACCAAAGACACATCCTACATGTAGGCTACAATTCACAAATGGACGAGGCCGTCCTCTCTCCCTATAAGTGTTTCAGCCTTCCCTTCATCCAAAGTTCTCTACCTTGTGCCGACATTTTTACCTCTTGCTGATATTCCGTATCATAGCAACCAGATGCAAATAAAGCTGACACCCAGCTGTGCCTCTTTGCCCTTCTGTGTTCTGCATTTAACAAAAAACAAGTATTCAATAATTAGTATCTTTGTTATTCAAAAAACAACAATATACCTAATAATAGCCTTACAATAAAGCGTATTTATATGGCACTAAAATCAGGATAAATTAAAGCAGCAGTAGAAAGAAATGGAGCAAATATCATTAAAAAAAGTTATTTTTATAAAACGGTCACTATATCCTGAGGGTAGTGCATGAGACAGGTAATCTGAAAAAATTCATGTGCCTCTGTGTCCTCCAGTGCTCCTAACGGCATCTGCAGGATTTCACAGACTGGACGAAAACAACCAATCAGAGCCGAGCTGGAGCCTTGCCGTCTCTGAGCAGCTGTCAATCACTCGCAAACTCCGATCAAACGGTCAAACTAGGAGGCGCTGATCAAATATGAATCAATATTCTGTTACTGAAAATGCCTATTTCTTGCATAAAACCTTTTCAGAATCATCTTGTAGTGTACTCTTTAGCTGTAAAATGAGAAAGTTTGAGACCCGGGCCACCATGTTGAGATCAGTTGAGGAAATACAAAGCACCGCCCACCAATAGGAGCAAACTTTCTCATTTTACAGCTAAACAGTACACTACAAGATGTTTCTGAAAACATTTGAGGCGAGAAATAGGCAATAACATAACAGAATATTGATTCATATTTGATCAGCGCTGCCTAGTTTGACCGTTTGGTCGGAGTTCACGAGTGATTGACAGCTGCCTGTTGACTGAACAGCCAATAGGAACGCTCTCTGAAATTACCTGTGATTGGCCAAAGTCTCCGGTCAAGGGCTAGATTTTATAAAGCCTGAAAACAGATCCATGAGGAGGTGCAGACGTCAAGTTCTCCCTCAGAGCACTTGAGTTACAATATGCTGAAAGGTTATTATGTAATTTTTGCACATATATGCCAAAAATATACTGCCTACTGCAGGTTTAAGTGTCGCATATCGCGCTGTTAAGCCAATCATTATCACCACAGGTGAAATTCCCTCACTACGACAGCTCTAATGCACCCACTCCTCTCTGCCAGAGTGTTGATATTGTGCTCATTCCGATCAGCTGGCGGTTTTCCACAGCGGGGATCCCTATTAAAACAAGCCCACCTCCGTGCATGTGCAGGGAGGCCAGCCTGCTAACAGACGACCGAGGATGCGAGAAACTGAGAGAGACAGATGAGCTGCTCCGAAGGTGGCCACTATAAGTCAGTGCCCCCTCGCACCAGGCAATAACCTCCTCTCCTCTCCGTGTAATAACCAGCCGGAATCTCGAAACTAAACCAAACAAACAGGAAGGGGAGCGAGGGAGGAGGAGAGAGAGAGAAAGAGAGCGGTACTGCAAAACAAAGAGACTCTGGATTCAATCAATACCGAGATCCAGCTGTCAATCACTGGCTATATTAACCTGCGGTTGGAGGGTGTGAATGTTTTATCCGTTTGTCTGTCCCGGACACATCGGCAACCCGTGGCAACGTCTATCTTACAGCATGGAAATGAGGCTGCCGGGAAGTGAAGAGAAATGTGTTATGCAGGCTGTGGTCAGGTTCCGATCACAGCAAGAAACAAATATTTCCCCCAAATCAATAAATCTGTGAGCAGTGAGACGGCCTCTCTCTGCCTCCTCCGCCTTTTATACAAAAACAACACTCACGTCACTGAAAAGCTACAGCGCGACCTCTTCACATTTTTCAAATTAAAGGTCACTTTCACCTAAAAAAACATTGGTGACGCCATGGCAGGTAGTGAATGAGTTTACTCGCCTCCATCTGTCTTGAAAAAAAACAAACAAACATATTTGATTGCTAAGTCAAAAGGGTCGCCGTGGTGAAAATGGTAATATTTTCTCCTAATCACATGACTTGACCCGGGTAGCCAATGATCTGTATCTGGCTCTCGCCCGTTCCTGATGTACTACAGCTTGCAAACAGAGCCCCAGGCGCAAAAATCTTAATTAAGGTCCTTCCCAATGTGCAACCTTCAGACGACGTCGCTGAAACAAAAGGGGGAGAAATAATAGAAAAAGAAACACTTCTTTCTCTCTCTCTCTCTCTCTCTCTCTCTCTTTACCATTTAGGAAATAACAGCAGCTCGTTGAAACCTATTCAAACCTTTGCCTGCATTTGGAATTTGATTGTAACCTCAGGTTGCCTTTTCTATTATGGCGGGGAAATAATGTTACAACGCACAGCACCCGTTTTTAAATTGAAATTTGACAGGTCTACCAAGCAGAGATGTGGGAAAAAAAGGAGACTCAATATTGCATATTCGCATAGCAGTTTTCTTTCTCTCCTTTTTGTGTGAATAGAACCATTGTTGGCAATTTCCTTCAGTGGGAAGCGGCCTTTCTTCACCTGATTTATCTCATGTCACAAACATTATACCAGCCAACACACGCTGTATCATAAGAGTAGCTGTTGTGACTGCGGACTGTTGATCTTATATATACAGTGTATATATATATATAGACAAATTATATTAGACTTGTTTTAGTGACACTAAAGAAAAGATAATTAAGAATGACATTAAAATGACAAACATGGTGAGAACGTATCCCCGTTTAGTGAGTGTTAGCTAACGTTGCAAGCATAGACTGTATATCAAGCCTCCAGGAAGAACGCCGGGCTTTGAAGCAAATCTTTCGTAGCGGCCAAACGGCAGTACTACCACTTCTGTGTCCGTCAGGTGATGCCATTGGGCCCAAAAAGACTTTTTCGCATAGACTTACATTGGGAAAGAGACGTCTGTAACTCAGCGGATAATTATTTTTAGGTGAATCAACTTCCCAGTACAAACACTTGAATAGCCCTTATTTAAATCAATAGGTCCTAAAAGTTGTAAAATGCACTAATAGCCAAATCCAGAGTTATTTCCCCTCCTCTGTTCATGTGAATGAGACCCAGACCGTGGCTGGAGCGAGGGCTGTCAGGCGGAGGTAAAGGAAACGCTACCGTGCCTGAGCGTCGTCCATCTATACCTGCTCTGAATGTCTGAAAGTAATAATGTGATGTAACTAAAAATATAACTGACTTTTTTTTTTTTTAAACCAATAAAAAGCTGAATCATCTTTTGCTCTTCACACACTCGCTTACCTGCATTCAACCAAAGCCTGCTTGAACGTGATTGGTCGATACTACTCAGACTACAAACAAGAACGCTTCCAATTCTTCCAAAATCTTGTCCCGTTGACTACAGATTTCTACATGTGAATACAGGATCTGTTTGTAGAGATTATCTGCTAACAAACAGACGGGCCTATCGCTCTGTTGGTCTTTGAGAACAGCAAAAACACACAATCCTCATGAACTTTTTAAATGTCAAAATCATACATAGTTGCACTCCCTAAAAAACACATTTGACTAACTCACTAAATTCATGTTAATGAAATCTAAAGATGAGAAGCCTGACAAGAGCATCGATCCTGCCCTTGATTTTAAGTGGACGATTGGGCGCCATGTTTTAGTGACATTTTACATTTGTATGTATTGAAGGGGTCATCGCTGCCATGGCGGTCGCCTGCTCAAACCCTGTATTATATATACAGTATATAAGTCCAGTAACCGTATGGAGGCCGTCAAACTCTCACTCTAGTTACTGATCTTCAGAATGTTACTCAGGACTCATCCAATTGTAAACCCGTCAATAGTGGACGTAAAGGGTGCTGGCCACTGTCTGTTATTGGATGTGTGTGTGTGTCATAATTCTTTCACTTTCAGCAGTGCCCCCTGTAAGCCCCCCACAGCCGGAGCAATATCAGCAGCACCAGAGACAGCATGTGACCCAGCTTTACTCATCTCAGCTAAACCCATCTCTGACACACACACTCACACACTCACTCACACACACACACACACACACACACACACACACACAGGCAAATGCACGTGCACCTACACACCTAGGCACATGAACGTACACTGTGGAAAAAGCACACAAGCTGAAAGGAGAGCTAATAACAGTCTTACCTGCTTCAGCGAGTCAGCAGCAGCAAAGGGAGCGAGACAGAGGGGAGAAACAAAAGAAGTTGATGTGAATGGCAGCGTGAAAAAAACAGATCGTGCTTTATGAGACAGTATTGTGATAGATGATATAACAGGTTATAAGCCCAGGAGAAGAATAGATAAACTAACCATCAGGAAATTACATCCAGTATATACACTTCAAGTAGCCTTTTTAAACATCGTTATATCCGTGCGTAATTAATCACTGCTCAATTAACACGGTTTAATTAGTGTAAACAAGTGAAACCGTGGTCGAGATGAATATGGCCTTTATCTTATGCCAGTGGTATTGTTAGCACGGCTGTGTCCAAATTAAGAGCACATTTACAACAATCCCTGCTGCAGAAGATGTTTGTTTTGGCTTCAGCGAAGAGAATTAACATGCTGGAGGTGATTTTTTCTTTTTTTCATTTGCTTCTAATTTCTTGCCAAATTCTGACCCCTGGCTCATGATATAAAATAAAATAAAACGCTGCCCGGTAGGAATTGAGAATCCTCTCAGCATTACACTTGTGTGTTTAAGCAATTGTTTGACAGTTGATGAGAATTAGATGGCCGCTCTCACGTCCAGCCAAGGTCTGAAATTACGCTACTACTAAACCTGAAGGGACGCACCGTATTTTTTCCCTGATAATGCAACACTGTGATCAACAAATCCATTTTGAATCAACAGGAGAAGAGTTAGTAATGTTAGAATGTTAGAAGCCGGCGGGCAGCACAGTAAATAACGGAGTTACTAACGTTAACTGAGGTGCCAATGAGTTATATTATGGTGCGTTCAAGCTCTGTTCTGTAAAAATGACTATTGGGTCAGGTAAATTCTAATTTTATCATGATGTGTTCAAATGTAAAAAAAAACTTGAACATATCCAATTGTTTATAGGATATGTTTTCACAGCAATATAAAATAATGAATAGAGAAGGAGTCATGACCTGTTTAACTTCCTAACAAGAGCTCTAAAAGTTTTACAATACATACTTAAAACTACTTAAAGATTTTTTTAATCAAAGCAAATATTTAAATAAAAATACAATCATTTATTTACCCCTTCCACCTCCCCATTCCCCTCAAGCTACTGTGTAATTTGAACACAGTAATTTATCATGCAATATATTTAACATTGAATGACATCAGATCTAAGACCATAAGATTCCAAAAGTTTCTGCCACAGTGAAAAAAAGGTGAATTTCAGACCCTGTGTCTGTCTATTAAGTATAAAGCTAAAGCCAGGGGGCAATTAGCTTAGCTTAGCATAAAGACTGGAAGCAGAGGGAAACAGTTAAAAACATCCGTCTACCGGCACCCCGTTGTATCTTGTTTATTTAATCCGTACACAAGCAGAAAGACTGTGGTTTTATAGTGTGTTGTATTCAGTATAATGTGTTGCCTTAAGTACATCTTGGTGGATGATTATCATAGATTAGCTTTAGGACTGGAAAGAGGGGGAAAAGGCTTGCAGGGACTTCCCAGATGCCAATTTTTGAATGGCGAAGTCATGACCCACCTTACTCTGCCTCTGATTGGCTGGTAATCTTTGCCTTCGTTGGTTGGGTTGGTTAGGTTTAGGCATGAGGAGTGAGATTGGTTAGGGTATTTCCCAACTGTTAAAAGTAATTAAACTAATGTCTCAAAATAAATATAGCAACGACAGCTTTAATACCATAGTTGTATATTTACTTGGCTCATAACCACATTTAACCCCGCGGATGTCACAAAAATGTAGTTGTCAATACCAATACCGGAGATATTCCACGATTGTCCATACCAATTCGATACCACGGTACAAAACAGAAGTAAAACAATAAACCCCATGTACTTGAACATCTGTTCCTATTATTATTTGTATACTTGATTTTGTTAGGAAGTTAAACAGGTCATAATTCCCTTTCTATTATGCATTGTATATTTCTGTGAAAACATCTCCTTCAAACAACTGGATTTATTCAAGTCTGTCGCCAAAAACAATATTTTACAAGATTACATTTGAACACATCATGATATAATTAGAATTTACCTTTGCCAAATACTGAACGCATCATAATATAAATAATATAAATCAATGGCACCTCCCGTATTGAAATCGTCAGGACGAGAGCTAGTTAATGTTAGCTGTTAGCAGCCGGTAGGCAGCACAGTTCTACATGGAGCTAACAGCTAACGTTAACCAGCTCTAGTCGTGCCGATTTAAACACTGATTTATTGTTTGTAATGTAGCATTACCAGGGAAAGAATAAGGTGCGTGCCCAATACATGTCGAGTTTACTGCGTCCCAAACACATTATTTATCGACGATATAAGTCTCGAGCCCTGATGGTACCTACGGTATCGCAGAAACACGAGTACTGTCACGGTTTCAGAATTTTGGCATCGACTTTGTACCTAAGTATTGGTTCTCATGACATCCCTAGTTTGTACAGTAGAGTACTGATGATAATAATAATCTTGTACTCATAATGTGGAGATAATGATGTTTAAGATCCTTCATGAGCACAACTTGATTAAGACAAAAGGTATAAGATGGCTTCACAGGACACCTTCACCTAGACAAAATCCCTACGAGCCGCACAGGACACCCCTCCCCTAAGCCTTTATGGTAAACATCACATCGTTGCAAACCTGCCACACACACATTCCAGAACAAACATCCATACCCTGAAAAGCAAGCATTAACAACGGACGGAAAGGGAGGAAAGACGTTAGGAAAACGCCGGCATGCTGATTGGCTTTTTAGAGCGAGCAAAACGGAGAGATTTCAATCAAGATTTCTGACAGTCTATTAGGATTGGCATAGGTTATCATTACCTTGTGTGTCGGCATCCTAATGCATGTTTTCCTTATCGACGTTTAGCACATTGATAACGCCAGAGAACAGCAAAATGTCATTCTCTGGGTAAAGGTAGGCCTATATGTCTCCGGCAAACAATGCAGCTGTCTTTGAAATTATCAGGTTTATCTTGTGGGGACATATTTGGAGCGTCAAATTGGGTAAAGATTGAAGTTATTTCCCCAATTTGCCTCTTGTAAACATTACTGTACCTGTCAAATGCCATAACTAGAGCTTAAGGTAAATGCTTAGTGCAACAATGTTTTGGCAGAAGCTTTGATGTCGAGCACAAAAATTGCATGTGTTTGAATTCAAGGACATTTCTCGTTCTTTCTAAATTGCTTGATAGCCTCCTATGTCATTGACCCCGCCCAAAACCGTGAATCACTACAATTATTAATTGATTTATTGGTCTGTCTGAGCAGCTTTATGAAAAATAACACTAAAGCTAACCTTTGTTGAGGCATTTCAAAATTCGTACACTACCTATGTTGCACTTTGATGTCCTCAATTTGATGTCCTCAATTGTCCTCAGGGATAACTGTGTAAAATATTTAAAATTTGAAGGAGTCAACAGAAAAATAAAGAAGTTGTACCGATATCCAAACTGGTCATCAGAGATTCATTTTTAACAAAACTAAGTTTAAAGTAGGAATGTCTGTAAATCAGTCTGCATTTATCAAGAAATGAATGTAAGCGATAGTTATAGTATTGATTGTCCACAGCTGCTTTAAAGCCGCTTCGCACCAGTGCGATGCGAAAATGCAGTGCGGTAATACAGAAGATCTGTGTTTGAATTTTCCGCATCGACAACTATGCACACCGGTTCTGGTGCGAATTATCCACATTGCTATGTTCCAATTTTGTCAATGAGGCCAAATTAGTTTCCTCCTACATAGTGCCGTATCCACTTCATATGACAAAAACCTATGCAGACAGAGAATGTTTAATGGGATAACGTAAACTTCACAATACACAAACTAATCCGACTCCAAATGTGATGCTAACGCTAGCTGTTGTGGCTAGTTACGTGTCCAACATATAACATTTGCAAGTGCATATCAGCTACATTACCAACTTCATCAGTTGCTGGGCGATCTCAAGACATATATTGTCCTTTATTTGGTTGTTGAGGTAGTAGTGTTTGTCGCACATTATTGTTGAGAAGGGGACGGCCTATTGTTATTCTGAAACACCAATAGACCAAAAAATGACCCATTGGACCAAAAAAAGCTCATTTGTCCGACAGTCTGATACCTCGAAAAAGAATATTCCGAATATTTTTTCCTCCCGCACAAATGTTCCGCAGGGGTGTGCAAGCGTTCATAAGAACCCACAAATTCAGTTTTTATAAATTTCAGTGAAAATGTTTTTGGACGAAAATCTGTGCTTGGTGTGAAACAGCTTTCTGTATGAAAAGCTTCACCTACTGATCATTAAATGACAGACATGTTAATAAATAGCTAGCATGGCTAAAACTTGCCTACTGTCACTTTAAGCAGACGGTGGTCTTAGCAGCAAACTGCATTCGACAATGCTAACCCATGCTGAACTCTTTTATATCTCCAGATGACATCTCTGCCAAGCCTTCCAGCCTCTTGGCGAAGAGAGCTACTTATCATTCACCCTCACCGAGTACGGCGTTCAGGGAACACGAGCAGACAAATGGATGAAAAGATACCAGACTGGGAGACGATCTAAGGATGTGTACCTATGGATATGCAAATAGAGATTAGAGGGAAATGGGGATGAAGAGGGGAGGGACTGACAGAGAGACAAAGTGAGAGAAGGCAAAAACATGCCACAAGACACTGGGAGATTAGGCAGGTTTCCTGGCTGAGGCCACACACACACACGGTCACACACAGAAACAGTAGTGCGTGTTGTAAAGCTAAACAGCCTTGTTGGCAGGCTTCTCTCTTGTCTCTCCCACAGATCATCCGGCTATGGCCAGATGTGGATTACATCTGTACTAACATGTGGTTTTGGATGCTGTATGTTTGGCGATAGCGCATGGTGACGATATACTGTGTGAAACTCAGGCCAAGAATGTGGTTTTACCCTCTCGTACACAATCCAAACTTCACAATATACACATACTGTGTGCACAAACGGCATTCACTACACTGGAAAACTACACTTGTTACAACTGACTATTTCCTGTGGTCGAGGCGGGATCTTCAACCTCTGACATTCAGATGACTAGAATTTGTTTTTTGATTTCTCTAACAACCAGTCAAGTTGTAGTTAGTCCATATCTGTCCAAAATGTCATCCCTTCATTGACATAATTAGCATATTAATTCTTTAGTAATGGCCAAAAGCCTTCACCTTTGACCACCAAATTCTAATCAGTTCATCCTTTAGTCCAAGTCATAGACTATATACTGTAAGAAGAAGATGTAGTCAGCGTGACATCACCCATTGGTTTGTGGACTGCCGTTTTGAAACCTCGAGTTCGGCATTTTGGCCGTCGCCATCTTGGTTTCTGGCCGTCGTCATGAGGGATTTTCCAAATAAAAGTAATACGAGAGGGTGGAGCTAAATACAACCGAACTCTGAATGAGCCATTTTTAGGTGACCGAAATGTTACAATGAACTTTCATAAACTGAAAACACACTGAAAGGGTTAAAGTTCTAAGACGGCCAACAGACAACCACATGGGACAACGCCATGGGAGCGACCTGTCAATCACAAGGGTGCTAAAGCCTAAAGCATCCCCTGCTTTATGGTCTATTTGACGCTAAATGGGAGCATAATTCACTAAATGAACATCATGCTGTATTGAAGAAGACTTGAAACTAGCGAGTGAGACCATAAACTCATGTTTACAATGTTTACTGAGGTAATAAATCAAGAGAGAAGTAGGATCATTTTCTCATAGACTTCTATACAATCTGACTTCTTTTTGCAACCAGAGGAGTCGCCCCCTGCTGGCTAGTAGAAAGAACGCAAGTTTAAGGCACTTCCACATTTGCTTCACTTTGCAGACCCCGGAGTTGCCCACTGGTCCAAGTGAGTGTTTGTGCCAAATTTGAATAAATTCCCTCCAGACGTTCCTGAGATATTTCACGAAAATGGGACGTACCTACAGACGGACAGCCCGAAAACATAATGCCTCTGGCTATAAGTGGCGCAGAAGCGTAAAAATCAGATTTTAATCATCACTGAAAGTTTTGTCTTCATATGCAGCAGTATTAGTCATAGTGGCAACAGTGTCCTGGGTTTTAGTCTCTCATCCGTCCTGAAATATTTAATGTGAAAGATAACTTTTTCAGATTTTTGAGCATTAAAAAATCATACTTATATTCAATTGAGCAGAATATATCATTTTTGGTACCCACAAAAATTGCAGTTTTGACCTTCAATAACCCAATTTTGCCGCCCCCTCGACTGCATGTTGCCAAAAAGAGCAACAGAGAAACAGCAGTGTATGATGCTATTGTCCTCATTCCGCTGACATAGTTGCCAGCTTATCTTTGCGGTAAAACTGGAGCTCCAGCAGTCTGTACTCAGAATCAGATACATAGACCCTCGCTAACACAGATGTTACTGTTGCAGTGTTGTAGTGCATAACTCTCTTATGATTTGATTGGCAGGCCAAGCCAGACAGCGACACGGTGCTATAATTACTGATGGTGAGGCTGCATGCGCAAAACAAACACAAGTCGACACAGAAATCTACGTCGAGCCGAGCTGCACCATTCATCTCAACAGAGGCAACATCCTCAGAGTTGTGCTAACATCATTCAATCATGGAGGTAATTGATGTATTTTTTTTTGCAGCTACAAGCAAGCTCGAGGGAAGCAGCTTTTGTCAGTGTGCTTTTTTCCTCTCCTCACTCTTTGCTTTTTCCTCTCACCACCTGCCACATGTTGCTCTGGCAGACAATCGACTGCACAGACGAGGGGGGAAGAAAGCGACGAGAGGAAAGTAACAGAGACGCAGAGATGCGATGAGAAAGGCAAGGAACTGGGAGAAAAAACCCAGAAAAAAAACAACAGTGAGAGAGAAACACAGGGACAGTGAGATGATTGAAGGCAGAAGAAGTGGGAGTCAAAGTGGAGGAGTGAAGGAATAAGTAAAATACATCCAAACAGAGCAGAACGCATGAGGGTGAATGTGTGACAGAGTCGTGCTGGCAGCCATCCATCCACCACGGCGAGGCTGACACTAACACGTGTGTCAAGCAATTAAGCAGCTAGCGGTGGTAAAGCCATAAATCATCGACAGATGTAGAAAACACTCTTCTACTTCATTATGCACTTGTAAATATTGATGTGGATTTACAATGCGGTCCACAGAAAGGTCAAGGGTGCAATAATATTACATTAAACGTGTCTGAATGTATACAAACACAAGTTATTACAAAGGAATAATATGTCACATTTAACAACTCCCTGAACATCTAAACTTATCTATAGGAAGGAATAACCTCATTGGAGTGATGGAAATCACTTCTATGGTATCCCTGCTCCACAGTGTCAGTCTTTTTTAAACAGACAAAATGTTGCGAAATACACTTATTCACTTTCTTGCCAAGAGTTGGATGAGCAGATTGACACCACTCTCATGTCTGTCTTAAACATGTAGCTCGAACTAGGAGGCAATTAGGTTAGCTTAGCACGGAGACTGGAAACAGCTAGCTCCAC
Source organism: Helicolenus hilgendorfi (assembly GCA_916700815.1). Classification (NCBI taxonomy): domain Eukaryota; kingdom Metazoa; phylum Chordata; class Actinopteri; order Perciformes; family Sebastidae; genus Helicolenus; species Helicolenus hilgendorfi. The sequence continues at coordinate 905 of CAKALG010000414.1, read as the reverse complement.
TCTATCCAACATTTCAAAAATGACCTTCCAGCACTTCTAAAGTTCACTAAATAACAAACTGTATCTTGTTTGACAGTCTAGCTATTTCCCCTTGTATGTAGCTAGACATAGAAGGTGATTAGCTTAGCTTAGCATGAAGAGTGAAAACAAGAGGAAACAGCTAGCTTGGCTCTGTCCAAAGTGAAAAAAATCATCATGAGTAATGGACACATTGTGTCTTTTTTGCCAGACTAGCCATTTCGTCTTGTACTGTATGTAGCTATTGCTAGGAGGTGCTTAGCTTAGCTTAGCATAAAGATTAGACTAGCAAGGGGAAACAGCTGGCCTGGCCAACAGGATACAACATGTGAATTACTGAGCTTTAGAGGTGCTAGTACATTTGAACCGTTTCCCTCAGTTTTCCGGTCTTTATGATAAGTTAAGCTAACCGTTAACCTCCTAGCTCTAACTTTATACCTCACGGACAGATATGAGAGTCGTATATTCTTATCTAACTTTCTTCAAGACAGCAAAACAATGTCCCAAAATGTCAAATTATTCCTTTAACAGACGACTGATTAACTTTCCTGGCTGCCTGCCACACGGCAGTTAGTGTATTACTGTGATTCTGTGCTGATTCCTCTCTTGTGTGTTATGTTTGTTGCTCTTGTTTGGCTATGACTCTCCCCTTCATACAGTAAGTGGACTGGACACCAGCTGCCACTGTTTGTATTTCAAGTATTTATCAACCGATTAGCAATCAAACTCAAGATCTGAAGAAAATATGTTTGAAGAGACCCCATTTCCCCTGTCGCACAACCCCCGCCACACCAGAGCCCTGGCTCCTGTGATATTATGCGACCAGCGATGGGAGTTGACCCATTTGTATGTTGCTGAGCGTGCCACAGTGGGAGGAAGGGGCCATT
>CAKALG010000413.1:0-11521 GCA_916700815.1 Helicolenus hilgendorfi | reverse complement strand
AGCGGGACTGGCAGCGACTTGCGGTCGAACAGCTGCTGGTCCTGGATGGTGGAGCTCCTGAAAGCCTTCCTCATGGTGATGTCCTGAAGAGACACTACGGGAGGGAAGGGAGGATGGAGAATAAAGAAAAGAGAGAAGAAGAGAATTATGGTTATTAAATCAGGTTCTTTAAGAAGTATGTAATTGCTAAACGTCTCATGTCTCTGATGAACACAATAAGCATCATTTGGCTCCATCTTGCCGTTATCATCATCATCAAAATTGACGTTGACATCACTCATCCACATCACGGAGCACTAAACCTATAAGAACCTGCTAATCATCCTCCCTTGAGCTGACGTTACATTGTTGTCCTAATTGGCTATTTCAAACCCCCACATGACAGCGAAGTTAAACTAAGCTAAGCTAGGCTAAGATCGAGGCTGTGGGGATAATTGCCCTTCTCTCATACAGGAACAGCTGACATTTTCGGAGGGCAAAAGAATAACTTCGTGCTGTACAGCTGAAGCTTTGAGAAAAACAGGTTGGAGAAATGGCTGAGGTGGAAGAGAGGAATACACAACCACACTTATGCTAACCCTCAATCTGCTCGGGCCAAGTAGGAAAACAGCAAGTCTTGGAAAGAAATTCAGAGCGTTGTCTGAATTATACATGAGGGAATGACAAATGGATACACTTTACTGCTGCCCAGAGGAAGACTGAAAAAGTCATATGGCATGTAGAAAAAGTATTGGACTTATACCACACACACAACTAAATAACACCATAGAATTAAATGCTGAACTATAACCCAGGACTATAACCTCTTAAAGCAAACAAATAGAACGACTGAGTTAACGAGACACTCGTTGAATGCTTTTCTTAATAAAATGAGACAAATAAAGCCAGTTTATTGTACAAAGGACAAACTACCCCAATCTGATCTTCTATAGCTGGGTAATTACTTCCACACACCAGTGAAGGGCCAGCCACCTGAGGCACCGAAGTATCATTACTAACAAACACTATCAGTGAGCCAACGTTTGGTAAGTAACAGAGAGAGAGAGAGAGAGAGAGGAGAATGCAAGAGGAAGATAATAAAACCGCACGGACACAACAGAGGCAGGATGATGGAAACAGGGGACAGACAGAGACAGAGTGAAGAGACACTAACTGTGAAACAAACAGCAGGCAACGACGTATAGGAAACACTCACAAGAAATACGGACCGCGAGAAGAGGAGGGGAATTGAAGAGCGGAGGGAGAGGCGATAAAACTAACATGGGCACATGTAAATAAAGTGTGAGGAGTGGTGAAGAAGAAAGCGAGAGGGACGACACATAAAAACACAAAGTGTGACTTCTGTGAGGAAAAACAAAGGCGTGAGCGAGCTGTCCCGTGAGAGGAACCTGAGAAGATTTAGGGAAAACTGGTAATTTCTTTAACACATTAACACGACTGATCTTTCGGAGGTTGTAACAGGCTCAGTTTTAAAGTTAGAGTGAATATGCCGGCATCATATGAAACTAGAAAAACCTAGGAATCTATTGGTACCAACCTCTTGTTTTTAATGTAACTTGCCAATAAAATAGTGTCTATGCCAGTACCCTGGTGTGCACTGTGGTTTACCCAGGAGAGAAGCTTGACTGGAGAGAATAGAAGCACCGCTGTGCACGGGGTATCTTCAGTTTTCTGATTATCTTTGGGTTTTGTACTGACATAACAAGACATTTAAAGACCTCACATTGAACTTTGAGAAACTGGGATGGACATTTTTCATTATTTTCTGACATTTTATAGACCAAACGATTAATTGATTAATCTAGAAAATAATTGGTAGATTAATCGATAATGAAAATAATCGTTAGTTGCAGCCCTTGTTATAATTTAACTGTTAACCTTTGTTTTCTCTTTCATATAGGTTTGTTTTTGGCGATACTGCAGCATTTCCAGATCTCAGCAATTAACTTGGTGAGTACAGTCTTGTTATTAGTGACAGGGACGATGCCAGAAACTAGGAAAATAAGACCCACGATTATCCGTTTTACTCGTGCTTGTATCAGGGAGTGCAACGGCAGTTCCTTGATCAGCAACATAAGGGGGGTGACTAATGATAAGAAGGGGGAAAAAATCAAAGCCACAGCCACAGTGGCATGACAATTACACTGCCCACGGCAATCACAGAGGAGAGAAATGCCAGGGATAAGTGGGAGTAATGGTGAGATCTAAGAAGTTGAAGTAGATTAGAGAGGGTAAAGGGATAAAGATGTGGGAGAGGAGATATGAACATTAAAGTGATGCTTTAGTGATCCCTGTAGGGCATTTCACTTTTTTGCCTTGCCTCCTTTGCACATGAAGGTCAGAGTGAAGGTCAGGAAAGTGCACCAACACTCTCCCTCTCACTACTAGAATAAATCAACAGAGTGGACTGTAGACACATAACACCCTGCCGGGGCCAGACGTAGCCCCTGGCCAACCGTTGTCAATTTGGTGTTGCTGAGTGCTGCATGTTAAAGGGATAGTTCTGGTGTTTTGAAGTGGGCTTGTATGAGGTACTTATCCATAGTCAGTATATTACCTACAGTAGATGATGGTCAGCACGCCCCAGTTTGGAGAAGCAGGAGTTAAAGCACGAAACCAAAGCAATGTACTGCTATGGTGCTCTTTCCAAAGCAACCAGACCCCATTGCAAAAAATACTAATTTTACTTTGCAGAACACAGGAGTTGCTGATCTACCGCTGCCTTGACTGGTTAGCTCGTTTGTGTTATTGTGTGAATTTGGTTAGTTCGGATTAACCAAAGTCACACAATAGCACAAACAAACTAACAGATGAAGACAGTAGTAGACCAGCGACCCCTGTGTTCTGCAAGGTCAAATTAAAGATTTTTTCTATGGACTCTGGTGGCTTCAAATCAGCATTTGAATGCTCTGTTTATGTTTGTTTTTTTAATAGAAAAAAAGTATGTAATAATACTGTATAAATCCCAAAACAGCCCATAAAATAATAAATAATCCCACGACATTACTCATTATTAATATTCAAAATGAATTATTATTATTAATTTTCAGACGGATATCACTGTTTGTTGTGTGTAGAGATGGGTGTGTGTACAGTAGTGCGGCAGCAGCATTGTCTAAGGCACTGAAACGGGGAGATGGAGACAGAACAACATGTCAGCCTGCAGCGCTGAGTTGCGCCTTGAAGCTTCAAATACTTTCAAATATTTCTCATCGAAGCTTCGAAGCCCAAAAAATGGTATTCGGGACAGTCCTATTGAAAATATTACACATTTCAAGACACTTAAACAAATATAGATTTTTTTTTAGGTGGCCCCGTCAACAGCAGTGCATTGCTTTGGTCCTGTGTGGGAAATCCTGTCTGCTTCTCCAAACTGCCGACATATACTGTAGGTAATCCACTGAGTATGGATAAGTACCTCATACAACCCCACTTCAAAACACCCGGACTATCCCTTTAAGCAAGAGCACTGTGTCCTGCCACCCCAGTGCATTCAGGGAGAGCAGAGAGCTGTCAGATGGTGTGACAAGTATGTGCAAACGCAACCAACAAGAGAGAGGCAGTGCAGAAGTGTGTGTCAGGATGAATCTGATGCAGAGTGAGGTGGCTATAAACCTCTGCCAAGCAACACTGAGCACTGAGAGAGGCACACTGCACTAATCAATGTGCGCAGAAACACAGAAGGCACACACACACACACACACACATACAGGATCAGTCAAACACACACACACAGATGGATATCTTCGCATGATGTTCTACATCCTAATTACAAAATGTCACTTATTCAGCTGAACTACCAATTACACCCATTTAGTGAAGACATTCAGCTAATGAGAAAAATGTGAGTGTACGCGTTTGTGACTGAATGAGTGAGTTAGTGAGAGGTTTTAAGTGTGTGTGTGTGTGTGTGTACGTGTGTGTGTGTGTCAGGTCGAGCAGCACCTGGTGCAGCAGCAGCAGCAGCCTCTGATCTCAGCCTGTGAAGCTCCTTATCAGTAAGCCGGTGGTGGATAGTTTATCTCTCTCTCTCATATCTTCCTCTAAGACAGATAGCATCTAGCTGAAACACCCTCGACCAAAGACAGGTGAGGAAGTTCTTGTGTCACACACACACACACACACTCACACACACACTCACAGCTCCTTCAGCTTCCCTTTAAAGTTTCAGGGAAATGATGTTTTCCGTCTCCCCTCCCTCATAGAGATGCGGTCCTACACGCAGCCGCTGAAGATAAGAAAAGGCATAGACCAAGCTGTCGTTTAGCATGCAGGCACGGCTTTCTCTTCTGTTGTACTTCAATGCAAATGTTGCCCTATATTTCCCCTCCTGCACTCTTCCTCCTGCAGCCCCGCATCACTCTTTTCTCTCAAGAGATTTTGCTCCATCTATTTCCATCCTTTCCTTCTTATAAATGTGTTTATTGTTTGTCCTTTTCTCTTTCATTTTGTCCTCTTCCTCTCTCGTCTTGTATAAACAATGTAATCCTGACAGAATGTTACACAGTAAGAAGGATTTACTGAGTACTAAGAAGTGAATAGACTGCATGGATCTCCTCATCATTTTGGTTTTGGACTTTAGACGTTTTTTTTTATCACAGTGTTTCTAACACCTGCTTGCTGGTCATCACACACAATGCGTGAACTATGATATGATGAACTATCATAAGCGTAAATTAGACTTTCTGCATCTGCATAATCGCTGGAGTCTGCATGACATACATTTTGTCATGTGCCAATTGGTCGCCAAATGGTGAGGCGGGCCCGAAAGACACATAACCAGAACCAAAATGCTTTTTTTTTGTCTAATCCAACAAATCAAATACGTCACAAATCAGGGCACTGTAACACTTTGGTACAAAAATGGCATAAAAATCCAATATTGCCATAAAATAGTCCTGCTTGTTGATTTGCAGCATTGCTTAAACACCTAGAGATATGTAAGGTATAATGTACAGTGAGCGGGGTCTTTATTCACCCTGAAGGGGTTCCTTATTTCACAATAACGACCCGATCGTTGTACATTATCCTGCTTATTACATGACCACTTGCTAAAATAATTCGTAATTTGACAAAAAATATTAATTTAAAAATGATTTTATTGCTTCCGCTAAAAAGAAAAAAATAGTCTGCTCGCTGTGTACGGAGATCAAAACTTCGCCCAGAGCAACGGTCTGTTATTCACAGCAGCGTAGAATGCCAATCAGAATCAAGCATTCAACAAAGCCGTGTAATAATGAAGAGATAACGTCCGCGATGTAATTGGTTCTGGAAAATTTACTATACTGTAGAGGTATATTGCAATATAAAAATGAGATATACCTTGATATTTTATTGCTTTTAATCAAACAAAGCCAAGCGCGTAATCGCCGTGGGGGACAAGCGGTCAGGTCCCATCAATATATGTAATGACCAGTCACCAAATGCTTACTAAAGCTATAAGAAAGCCAATGTTCTCCCCCTCGATGTTTAGTGTTAAACTGACTCCAAAACACAGTGGACGGTCACTGAACTCCTCCTGCTTGGTGTTGGTTTACATGACTGTAATATGTAACTACAGTATGCACATGTGAGAAAAAGAAAGCACATTATTAAAACACCATCATCTCATCTGAACATACTGTTCTGCTGGGAGTCTCTGGGATGTGTGCACATCTATAAACCTGATCATTTGTAATTCTAAGTGCCTTTCAGCGTATGAGTCATATTACCACTCCAGACTGCAGTCTCTCCAGTCACAGAGGAAAACAAAGATGCTAAAAAACAAATAGGAGTTTAAGAGGAAAGGAGATTTATAACATACCTATTATGTACAGGTAGTGCTTTGATAAGTGTTTTAACAGCTTATTTGAACAAAGACAGACAGAAAAAACCGAGAGAGATGAAAGGGAGATAAGGAGAGGTAGGTAAAAGTGCCAGAGAAAATTAGAGTCACGGGGGGTTAACAAGCAGTAGATGAGGAAAAAAAAAACCCCAAGGAAAACAGGGAAATGTAAATAATAAAAGATCAAGATGTCAAGTGAGAGATGCAAACGGAAGGAACACAAACCTCTTATGGAATACAGAAATGCAGAAGGACAAATAGAGAAAAGCCGAAGCAGAGAGAGTCTATGGAGTACATAAAGAAAAGTTAGAGCCCAGAGGGACTCGGGGAGGCTTTGTGACCCTCCAAAATGGCCTGCAGCCAGCGCGGTGATATAACGGCGCCATTAAATAGGGGATACAGGCCATTAGTTTGGTTGGCTGGAGTGATAGGGGGAAGAGAGCCTGACAGCACACAAATAGCATCCATGCAAGATGGACGGAGAGCAGAGATCAATCAGAGAGATGGGAGTGGGCTGGGTGGACAACAAAGACTGAGAAGGTATGGAGGGTGGGGGAGGGGTGGAGTCCTAAAGGGCAACGTGAGAGACGATACCCTTTAAAGGCTTGAGGTGTGTGTGTGTGTACATGTGTGTATCAGTTTGAACGTGCATAAATCCACGTGATAAAGCACTTTTGACCTCAACCACTGCACCGCCGATGACACTGCATACATCACTCCGGCCACGGCTCCATCTCACATCTCCCCCGACCTTCAGCGAAACATCTTTCATGCCGTCCACGCTCTGTGTCCGTATGCTCCGGGCTGATAAAACATCATGCACTTCAGAGCGTCTGTCTGCGCCGCCATGTTTCAATCCTGGAAGTCTTCTATACTGTGTTGCATGCGACCAAACACAGCTAACCTACACAGAATGATCTTTATTCCCAATACTGAAGTCACAGTTGCCGTTCATCAATTTACAGTATGTCTGAATTATGAAGGGAAGTTTAAATTTAGTTTTGGGGAGTAAAAACACCCGTGCACTTGTGCTGTATTAGTTAGGTTTATTTGTATTTAGAGACTGTGATATAGTCCTATTGAACTAAACCTTACCTATATAATACATGAGGTGGACACTTTTCAATACAGTAACCAAATACAGTACGTCTTTTTTAAGTCCATAGCGTTGGAGATCTCAGGGATTTTGTTTTGAGGTTTGTTTTAATATAATGCTGCAGTGTTTGCAAATGATGCACTTTAAAGCAATTCAGGTGGCAATTATCTGGCTTTTATGACCTGTGTAAGGTGCCTCATGTTGCACTGAATGACAATTGTTGAACCCCTGTGGCATATGCGGCTATTTATATTCAGCTTGACTCATCTGTGCAGCTGCATTTTTAGTCAGAATTTACAGTAATCACTGTGTGAATTACTGGTGCCTGAGACTTAAAACATCACAATGGAGACGTGCATAGACAAAGAGGAACTGTGGTCACAGGTAGACACTCACCAATAGTGCCTGAAAGACACTTAATTATAATATAAGACGAAGACATTACAGATCTGGTTCTTCAATACTACTTGCAGTGTTGGTGACTATTCTACTACTGATCTAAATTAGGTTATAGAGTAACAATGAAGGGCTGGATGATCATCCAATATGAGGATTTATTGACTGTTCTGTGGTTCACATTTCTCATGTCCAACTGAAGTTACATTTTACTTAAATTTCCACATTTTGTCATGTCTGTGATGTCAAAATCAGTTATTTGGGAGAAAAATAAAACCTACACTGAATGATTCTTTAATCATCTTAAAATGATTTCAAATTTTGGTCCACTATGTTGCAATATGACACATTTTTACAAACCAAAATCAAAAAATGTTTAGGTTGTAGAGTTTTTAGCATTCGACAATGAATATTTTAATAAATTCATTTTACGCATCATCAATCGCTGTGAAAAAGTTAATAGCAAACAGAAACTTAGCTGTGAATCAGAAACCATTTCCAAGTGTAATTAGTTGGTTGCTAAATTATCTTTTTTTCTCATTAAGGGTTTTAAAGAACTTCAAAGAGGCTTGCGAAGGGTTCTGTGAGCAGTATCTGTAAAATACTTATTGTGTGCTTCTCCTCTGTCCTCCAGCCTAGCCGACCCCCATCCTCCCTATCTTTATCCCTTTACAGTCCTGATTTATGGTCCCATCCCTGCCCGCTCTGGCTCCCCTCTCCTTCACTCCTCCTCTCAGGCCAACCACAGACCCACACAGACAATTACAAGGCAAGTCATATGCTTGTGCTAAAAGCATACACTTTCAACTGTGTACAGCAGCGTGTGTTTGAGAGGGTAAAGACCGGGTGGGGGTGGGGATAAAGAAGGGTGGCATTTACAGGAAACAAACCTCGCTAAACCCCTCCTACAGCCGTCCATCTTTCTGTCACATTTATCTTTGACGTCTCTCCTTGAAGTCACCACACACTGCTACTCTACCTTGCTATTATTTGATTTCACAATGGTCGGGACCGGAAAGTAAAATGTGTTTTTATTCCGTTCACAAGACAACTTGCGTGTGGAGGAGTTGAAGAAGTGAGTGGGAAATCACTGCGACCTGCAGAGGAGGCCATTTCAACCTGGCCCAGAAAATTCTGCGGTACAATCCTTTTACACTCCACTGCTTTTGCTGCAGTGCCCTGTATTATGCGCCCATCCCTCTATCCTTCCATCTTTCTTACTCTCCTCCTCCTCCCCTCCGACTCCTACCACCACCACACACTTAAACTGCAACTGAGCTGATCCTTATCCACTGTCTCTCAAGCCAGTATACTTCGGGCTAAAAATGGGCTTATTTATGAAGGGAGATAAAGCCAAGGGGCCACATGCATCAGACACAAGCGTACACCCAGAATCATTCATAATCTGTGTCCAAATGCGGAAACGTCACATGAATATGAACAAGGAGCCTTACGCCGAAACGACACAAAGACGGGCTTTGTCGTTACTTACTCGTACGTCCCCGAGTAAATCTGCAGATGTGTATCTAATAAGATAAATTATCCTCTGCAGGGTAGTGCGCCTTGTGTGCGTGAGAAGACGAGTGCGTCAGTGACTACGTTTACATGCACACTCATATTCTACTATTTTTCCGACAATATTCCAAATTTGATATGGATCATGTAAAAAGCATATTCTGTTTGGATATTCTGAATTTGGTCTTGTCCCAAATGGAGCATTTTCTGATTAAGACATGAGGGATGTGCCCATATTATTCGGGTTTTAGAAGCATTCTTTGGACATGTATATAGCGCAGAATATGCATCTCAATTTGGGTTTTTACAGCAGTTTGCAACACAAGGCCTCTTGCCTGTTTGCGGCCAGCTCTGTGCGTTGTACACAAACCAACTAGCAGACAGTTTTCAGAGATGCATGCCCAAAAGAAAAGCTCACATTTCTGGTCGGAAGCAGAAACACACCTACTTTTAAACATTATGAAAACTTGGATATCAACAGGTTTTTAGATATGCACAAATATCGCAACGCCGACCTTTTCAAAAAGGTGGTTAAAGGAATGAAAGAGGAGGGCTGTGTTCACACACAGATGAACAAGTCTGCCAACAGTGGAAAACTTTGAAAAAATGTTAAAATATTTTGACGCAAAGAGGCAAAATGGCAAAGTAGTTCCACTTTTCTATATTTTCATGTGATAAACGCCACGTTAGGGCTTCAACCCCTGTCAAACACAGCCGAGAATGGCGTTTCCCCGCTGATGAGGATGCCTTGAGCTACTCAAATGGACCAGATGATGATGGTGGTAAGAATAGGGAAAAAGACAACGAGGTAGCCAGCTGATATTTTTAGCTAAATGGGTTGTTTATAGGTCAGCATGACGTACGTTCGGAATATGCATGGCTGCATGTAAACGGGAATTTAGTTGAATATTCATTTTTATTAGCCATGTAAACGGCTTAGTAGGAATAAGGGCAAAAAAAGGGGAATATTTGGTGCATGTAAACATAGTCAGTGCGTCTTTGCCCTTCAACCTCTGAAGGATAATATGGACTCACTTACCAGCTGAGAAACCCTGCACAACAGACTCCCCAAAATTAGATCACACACAAGTATTCAATTAGGATGTCTACAGTGTTTGGACAGAGTGAGGAGGGTGAGGAGTCTGGATCCGGAGGAGTCTGTTCCTCGACTGTGTTTAAAGCACAAACCTGTGATTCTTCAAAAACTCAAAAAACAGTTCATTGGCTTGTAAAAAGGGTACCAAAGCCTGTGCTTGCACTCACAGAAAAGCCATAATCAGCCCGGTGAGCATTTTACTGTCTCTGTATCAGTGACAGGGAAGCAGTTAGAGTAGCATTGTGCAAAGCCGTAAACACACTGCTGCTGTCCCATGGGAAATCGATACGGTGCCTTGGAGCATGGTATTACACCGCTGCGATTCTCTCTCTTTTGACTTTGCATCCACTGCACTCTGCTCTATGCGCTATCATGTCATCCCGCCTCCCCTCTCTCAAGATAACCTGCCTTACCCGACAGTCTCACCGATTATCGCATTCCTTTTTATTATTGCTCGCCACAGATACAGCCTGACCACAGATCCAATTTCTCCTCACAAAGAGAAGGCCTTTAGCGAGTAAACGAGCATCCAGCCAAAGTGAAACTCACAATGTTTTCCAATAGAGGCAGTGGCTTGTACTATTGGGGGTGAAAAATGACATCGTCTCATAGCTGCCTGTTCCTCTAATAACAGCCATTAACTCTGGAGGGAGTGTGTGTGTGTGGGGGGGATACAGGCGAGCTCCATCACACAGCTGACACACAAACACTCAAAGGCACATCAACAAGTGCACATCCAATTTGGTGCAGTAAGAGGTGAAGGTGTGACTGACGGAAAACGCTTCAAAGAAAGAAGGAGAGTGCACAGGTAGAGGCTGTTAAAGTCTTTCAACACCTGGGACGTGACGAATAAACACGAAAATGTGAAATACACGCCTGCATATATTTCATACTGGCAGTGATGCAAATTTACGACAGCTGCAATACTTTTTTCAATAAAAGGTTGGAATAGATTTGCAGAGGCCAAAACTGGGATCCTATTGGCCCGGAGTATCTGTCTGAGATAAATCGTTGTATAGCCTAAACTACTGTAAGCTATTTTCCTTTTTAAAAAAATGCTCTGAGTGAATTTGTGTGTCTTGGGCTTTTATTTTGAAAGGTAAGAACAGAAGGAGTGGATCTGGTCTGCGCTGCCTTTGTCAAAGTTGAAAGGCTCGTTCGAGATGAACTGTGCCTCGTCTGGAAAGTAGGCGAGATCAGGCGACAGCAACGGTGGCAAAAAGATGAGGTCAAGTCTGACTGTTTCCAGCAGCCTTCAAAGAATTTACAGGACGTCACAGAAATAGTAACATCCTGTTAGATCTGATCTTTTATCCTCTATCCTTTATTGTTATTATTATCAACCGCACAAGATATGTTTCTTAACAGATGAAACCTTCATTGCACAACATGTAAAACATTTAAATATTACAATTATACAGAAAGTTAGGACTTTCTACAACAGGTGGTGTTTGCTGTCAAAACTAAGAGCCATTCAGCTCTCTTATCAGGTGACAGCCAGGCGTTTCCCATCATGCCCTGGATCTTGCAGGCAGTGGAGAGCACCTTTGGCGCCTGGCTCTAAAAACTGCGCAGCCAGGCCTGCGATTCTGTG
>CAKALG010000412.1:0-15353 GCA_916700815.1 Helicolenus hilgendorfi | reverse complement strand
CATTTTTTAAATAAAGGTTAGGCTATTTCTGATCGATCCATTTTATTGTTTTTTTTTTTGTTTTTTTTTTCTGTTTTTCTTATAGACTGTTGTTTCAATGGCTTATGTAAAGACCTTTTAAGTAACTTGTTTAAGAAATGTGCTATACACTTTTTTTCACATATATATTTCATCAGTAAAAAGATCTGTCCCCGAGTTTATTACACTCATTAATACATTTGGACGGAGACATTTTAAAGAAAATTCTTCTTGCTGAAATATTCAGCCCGTTCGCACAAAAAGGCGAATAAATGCCACGATAATGCGCAAGGCGTTTAACGTGCAATAAGTACGTTTTTCTTGATTTCTGCGTGTCTTTTGTACGCTGTGTATCCTGTACTGACGGCAATGTAAACACATCCGGGTATAAATGCTACGGTAAGAGTTAGTGATGTAGTATAAAAAGCAAGAAGGATTGTGGGTGGATGGGCCCAAAAAACATTAGACTTTTAACCAGGACAACCGTGTTCGATACTGTTGTTCACCGGTGTTTTGTTTTGTAATAAGTTGCGTGACAAAAGTTTATTTTTGTCGACGTTTGTGACGTGTTTTCCATATTTGTTTCAGTACGTGTTTTACTTAGTTTACGTACTTATTTTAAGCCCAACCATGATGTTTTTCCTTACCCTAACTAAGTGGTTTTCTTGCCTGAACCTAACTGCGGATGTTTGGGTGGCGTATTTATACGCCTTCCTGTGAGACCGGGTTGGAAATATTTCATGCGTTTTAATTTAAATGATACCTCATCTGTTTGATTGTACATGCCGGCGTTTGAGTGACTGAGCGATGCTCTGATTCTGACTTTTTGTGTTTGGGTTTTTTTCTCTCTCCGATACGACAGAGGGGCATGAAGGGGTCTCTGTTTACTGCAGACATGTCACAGTGATTGCAGAAGCCATTAAACGTCGCTTCACTGACAGCTGTTCAGGGTCATTCATCAAATGATGGAGTGAGAGAGAAAAAGCTGGAAAGATGAGGCGAACAGGAGGGGATGCAAATCTGCTGAGGAAGGGAGCGCACAAGTTGATGAAACATTTCTTGGACGATTACCCCCCAGGTTCAGCTGGTCCTCGTCGGCCATTCAGACAATTCTCAGGTTTCTTTACTGTGGAGTTAGATCATGCCTGTCGATATTAACGCGTTACAAAATTAATTTTAACGTCGCTAAATTTCTTTAACTCAGTAACGCGTCACTTGTTGTTAACAGCAAAATAACTAATAAAGTTAAATTGACTATCAATTTATCATCTATTAATGATGGTTATTATATAGTGTAAAGTAAAGTTTGAAGTAGAATGTTGTTGTTTTTTTTATCTTATAACTTCATAGAAAGTGGCAAACGTATATTTACCTACACAGAAAATGTCCTGAAAGAAATCTATTAAAAGTTACCAACCACATTGTGTCGATCAAGTCTAAAATGTTCAGCCCACCCTGATCTGATCTACCTGAAGCTGAACTATCTTGAGTGACAGCCTGATTAGCCCGAGCTGACACTTCCTCCTTCTGTCGCACAACACAAACACACCGCTCACCAGCACGCACAAACGTGCAAATGTCAACATGACAAAAGGTGAGGATCATCTCGTGGTGTTTACTCTTTAATCACCTCTCAAGGACACGGACCTTTATCAGGGCTGACCAGCGCTGTGTGTCCCACCTTCCTCCCCTCCAATATGCCACTGAGTTATGGAGTGCCTGCTGATGCTCCTTAAAGGGCAAGCGGGACGAGAGAGAGATGCAGCGTATGCTTAACACTAAGCCGATGGCTCCAGACACTCCCCATCCATCACTGTCTGCCCTGAGCAACCTCTTTTTGCCTGCCATTCCACCACTGAACTGCAGGCCATCCAAGTCGTACTTACATATAGTAGAATTATGCAAAACACTTCCCTGAAAGAGCAGCCATTTAGAGGATTTCTGGTAAATACAAAAGAAAAATTAAATATTTTTCTATTTGCAAACAGCAGGTATACATCAAAAGCTTGAATCTTCAAATGAGTGAAATCGTTGCTGTTGTCTTATGAGCACCTGATGCCTGAGGGTCTGCTGAGGTGGAAAAAACAATTTGTTTAAAGCAATATTAAGTTCCATTCTTCCATTCTTTTGAAGATGCACAACCTTGTTGTTGTTCCAGCCGATTAGACTGTTGTCAGGCTATTAAATAGGCCTTATCAGTCGCTATATGCCCCATAGATGTGGGTCAATAGGGGCCTACTACACCCACTAGTAGGTTTTATCATCTAAATACATGGTAGAATACCCAGGAGACCGGAGTTTGCATCCCATGTGAAACCAACAATGTGTAGTTGTCTTTGTGCTCATAGTTATTTTAACCCAAAACACAATGTTTTTCCCTAAACTCAACTGTTTTTTGTTGCCTAAACCTCAAGAAGTTGTAGTTTTGTTGCCTAAACCTAAAGAAGTTGTAGTTCTATTGCCTGAACCTAACTGTCTTTTTTGCCTAAACCTAAAGAAATCATAGTTTTGTTGCCTAAACTTAGAGAAGTTGTAGTTTTGTTGCCTAAACCTAAAGAAGTTGTAGTTTTATTGCCTAAACCTAGAGAAGTTGTAGTTTTATTGCCTTAACCTACAGAAATTGTAGTTTTATTGCCTAAACCTAGAGAAGTTTTAGTTGTATTGCCTTAACCTAATGAAGTTGCAGTTCTATTGCCTAAACCTAATTGTCTTTTTGCCTTAACCTAAAGAAGTTGTAGTTTTGTTGCCTAAACCTGAAAAAGTTGTAGTTTTATTGCCTAAACCTAACTGTCTTTTTGCCTTAACCTAAAGAAGTTGTAGTTTTGTTGCCTAAACCCAAAGAAGCCTTTTTGTTTGAGTTCAAAATGTGATATTCATTCAGTTTTACAACGTGTTAGAATGTGTTGCTTTTAAGTTTCACTTTCACTTTTACAATGTAGTAGGCGTAGTAGGCCCCTACTGACCCACATCTATGGTGCTTATAGCGACTGATAACGCCTATTTAATGGCCTGATAACAGTCGAATCGGGTGGTTGTGCATTGTTGTGTGGGGCCTGTTTCAATAAAATACTTTCATCTGAAAATGTAAAGAAGCTGCCTTTTTCAGTTTTTCTGTTGATACTAGTCTAGACGTCTGGCAATGACATTATATAACATCCCTTGTTTTATTTTTAAAGCTCTAGTTTCTCTTCCCCTCTAGTGACTGCTGTGCAATTAAAACTAGAACACTGTTAGTGCAGTTAAGGTAGAGAGACAATCTGAGGTATTTCCATCAGGGCAAAATAAAATTACTTATCAACCGCTCAAGGTTACAGCCCACTTGGTGATAAGGCAGATTTCTATTCGCTTTGTGAATGTATGGGAGAACTGAAGCATTCCAATCTCGTTAATGTATGTATCGTGGTGAGAGCGTCGGCGTACGAGATTATGATCCAGCTTAATTGGAGGCCTGTGTCATTCTTACTCTGTGGGCGTGACTCCTCTGGTCAAATATAATTTTCTCATCAGCGCTGCTGGACGTCAGCAGGAGCCAGTTAGAGCCTATGTGATTCCAAACGAGTTGGAATTAAGAAAATGACTCAATTAGTGGATATTTATTCACAGCTGCACACTGCCCAGGGGGGCAATTAACTTGTTTAATGCCAGAGCATGAGTCAGAGGTGCTCGAAATGTCTCACTATGTGCAAGAAGTGAATGACAAGGTCAAATCATGCATGTGTATCAACAAAGAGAGGACCAGATGATTGGTTATGATGGTGATCAGTGACTGATGATTTTACAAATGCTACACAAATAGCCGCGCTGTAGCCCCACTTCAAAATACATCTTGACTTAATGATCAGTCTCCTTTCGGTGCTTGACATTTTAGAATCACCAAAACAATATAAAATTCAAACTATACATCAGAATTGAAATATATTACTGTAGATTACGGATTTGTATTGAATTTGAATTCAAACTAAAAAGAACAAGCAAGAAACAGCTGGAACTTGTTCAATTGTACCTTCA
Source organism: Helicolenus hilgendorfi (assembly GCA_916700815.1). NCBI lineage: Eukaryota > Metazoa > Chordata > Actinopteri > Perciformes > Sebastidae > Helicolenus > Helicolenus hilgendorfi. The sequence continues at coordinate 11,327 of CAKALG010000412.1, read as the reverse complement.
GGGTTATAAGTGCGATGTGTGATGGAGCTAACTCAATTTTATTCAAAGCAATAGTCGAGGATCCTACCATGGATGTATAAAAAGAACTGGATACAGCGTTGGAGGCAGGCTCCTGTTCATTCCTATGAGAGTTGTTAAGTGGTGCGCAAAGCCAAAATGGCTCGACTGCCGAGTGATAAAGTACCTGGAACATCCGTCAATCTTCCGCATCCATTGGGCCCACAGAGCAGGCGAAGTAGAGTTTCCTTTAACTCTAACTTTAACTTTCCTTTAACTAAGTTGATTCACCTAAAAAAAAAAATATATCATTTTTTTTGTTCAAAAATAAAATAGCAATAATGTTCAGCAAACAGTTCATTATATTTACCATGACTTTGCTAACAGCTAATCCACTTCTGCTGCACATTTTGGCGGCTATGTGAAAATCATTGTTCGATTAACATAATGTTAAAATAGGAGAATAACGTTTTAAATTCCTTCTGCATGTTTAGTTATCAATGCTTATTGTATTTGGAAATATTCAGGGGAGGGTGTTCAAGTTTTCATTTAAGTCAAGTGAAGCATCCAAAGAAAATATTAATTATGCTTTTTAAAAGAAGTGAAACATTTTTCCGCCCAAAGGGTAAAACAAAGTATTTAGTTGTGGAATAATTCATGGAGTTCAGATGGAGTTCAGAGTAGCATTTAGCATTTTCATTATTTGAAATGTAACTTTTTAATCTACTAAAAACAGCTTTGCTTTTCGTGTTTAACCATGGACTGGTTTTGAGTTGCAACTATAACCAGTTAGATAAACACACTTCTCTCTTTGTGATGGTTCTGTGTAACTACATCAGTGTTTTGCAGGGTGTGTATCCACTGTTCATTTGGCTCAGGCATACATGGCAGCGGTGCCGACTTTGCCTGGAGAACGCGAGTCTGTGTGTTGTTCCAGGTGATAATTAAGGTGACATAAAGTGGATAGCGCGCTGCTCGCTCATCTATGCAAGTAAGTACTGAGTTAATGGGCAGCAGGAAATGGAAAACTTTACTTTGCCACAGTGTTGTGTTTTAATTGTGTGCACCAGCCTTGGCACATTTTGCTGTATAGGTCCATGTTAATTTGAACGCCGCGCACATCTGACTGGTTTCCTTTTTAATCTGTTTAGTCACCAGTGTCACTTTCAATAGCACGTGGTGTTGAATCTCGCTTTGGAGACGTGCCGCTGGGCTGTAAAGATACAGGAAATTTGTTTTCGTGGTGCGTTGGTGTGGGATTGTGCTGTGTTTTCACTGATGTCATCTCTCATTTCGTCTTTGTTGCTTATTCACTTACTGGTAACCTACAACGTTCAGCAGCATTGTGGCAACACTTCCCTTCTCTGCAGGCCATCTGTGAGAGTATAAACTGTAAGCAAAATCTCTCTGCATGGTTGTTTTTCATGATTCCTCCAAGGAAACATGAAGTTTCAGTCATCGTACCATCGACAGAAACAGCGAGAGGGAGCCTGAAAACATCGGGAATATTGATGTTTCTCAAATTCACAAGCATATACAGTAAACACAGGCGCACACACCTGCACATGAAGACTGCATGCCTTCATATCGACACACAAACAACCTTGAGCTTCTCCTTCAACACCATGTTCAAAACCTCCTATAAACCTCTCCCCCCTCCCCTTCAAACACATATAGAATACATTTTTATTTTATGTGGGCCTGTCTGTGATTTATGAGAAATGGCGGTATGTCTATACAGTACATCACATCCATCTCGTGGACTGAAAGAGCTGTGAGGCATCAATGTCCCGCTATAACTTGACAGTTTAAACCCTGTATGGGGCTTTACAGAGCACTGAAATGGTTGTATAGCAGCAATTAAGGTATTGTGGAGTGAATAAAGGAAGCACTACGGGTTTATGGTGCAAAACTAAAGGTGCTATTGCAGATACATTTGACCTAAAATATACAGTAGTCAAGGCTGAATAAACAACAACTCCTGAGTGCTTAGTTTTAAAGCCCATCTTTACTACTTTGGCATCTTCTAAGTTATTTCACATGGCAATGGCAGAAGCACAGATTTATAATGAAGGTATTCATAGTGAGATGATAATGCTATGAAGCTGTCAGCAGGGTGGTTATTATAATACCTAAGCCCATATCCCAAAGGGATTATAAAACATGAGAGAACAGAGAAAAGCTGTTTTCTACCTAATTTATTACAACTTCCTCTTTGTCCTCATTTTCCTTCTGTAAGAATGCACTCTTAAAACAAAACATAAACAACACTTTGGCTACTACGTTTTATTTGACGATAATTATTGCAGCTCTAATGCCAAATTACATTTGACTGTGCAAGAAGAGATGAAAATGTCAACAAAAACATCAGGAAGCCAGCCTCAACACACGTCCTCTCCATCTCCATCTCCATCTCCATCTCCATCACCTCTGGGGTGAACACATCACATAACCTTATTTACTATCTACCACTGGATCTCGGTTTTTATGACGGTGGAGGGCGAAAGCTTTATTGGCATCCCTCTTCGGGGTGTTTCCATTATGACTGCCGGAGTGGCACACGTATGAACGAAACAGAATTATTACACGATTACATCTCGCTCCTGCTCTTTGTACTCCCCCCACGAGGCTCTTGATGATATTCTGAGCTGGTGTCCTACATGCCGCTCGCATACCCTCGCATATAAATCCAAAGGCAAGATGGCATTTGGGATTTTACGACGTACGCAATCCAAGTCAGCAGTACAGCCTTGTGCGAGCTAAAACAGGCTTGTGTAAAATTAGAAAAGTGATACAGAAGAGATTGAATGGCAAGAAGGTTAAATATAATGTCATATTGTTTTTGTATCTAAAGCAGTATAAGTGATCAGTAGTTGCAGGAATAAGCTCAGCATTAGATCCCTTCTCTCCGGTGGCCAACAAGTGCAAACACGCTACAACGGCCCGAAACGTTTCCATAAGGAGAAACGCGCTGCTGCTTCGGAAACGATGCCAATTCACATACAAAAATCCAAAACAAAATCAAGAGAAACATGCTGCATATGAAACAACATGTTGCAGAAGTCAAAAACACACAAACCCAGAAAACAAATGCATCAGTAAAACGCGTGTCCAGTGAACACAGCGGAAGTTCTCCGGCAACATGAAAAGGTACATATTCTTTTTTACTTTTGCTACGTCAATCTATTGCTGTTTTATAATATTACAAAAGACTAATGCCAGAAGAATACATACCTTCTTATGTCACCTCTTCACTCCACTTTTCTTCCTGCTTCAAAAACAAACACACTCACGTCTGGTCTCTCTCTCGGGTCAGAAATCAAGCTGTTCCACGTATGCTGTGTTCACACTACGAGCGACACATTAACAGGCTACAAGTCATTTTCAATGGAAGCCGGTGACATGAAGCTACAAACTGACGCACAACATGACACACTGCCAATGAAGTTGAGCTTGTCTCAACTTATTTCAGCGCTCCAATGACGCGGTGCGTCAACCAATTATAGGTTTTTGTTTCACCCTGTTGTGTTCTGTCTAAAATAATGCCATTAGCAAGTTCTCAGTGCTATTTAATGACATATCTACATCAACCATGGATGTATAAAGAGAATTGGAAACAGTGTTTTAGGCTGGCTCTCCCGTTCATTCATATGAGAGTTGCTCAGTGGCGTATGAAGCCGGAATGGCTCGACTGCCGAGTGATAAATTACCCGGCTCATCTGGCGATCTTCCGCGTCCATTGGGCCCATGGTGCAGGCGCAGTAGCGTTTCCTTTAACTCCACTTCCCAGCCCTCGCTCCAGCCTTGGATTGGGTCTCTTCCTGGGGGCTTGACGTCAACGAACACTTAACGGTTACTCATCAACAATGGAGCTGGCCTCGCTTGGCTGTATTGTTGCTTCTGTCGCTCGTAGTGTGAACGTAATTTTAAAGTTCCCCCTACAGGCCGGGAGAACTTCAGTTGTGTTCAATGGACACGCAGAGTTTTTCTGTTGCAATTATTTTCGGGGTTTGTGTGTTTTTGACTTTGCATCGTTTCTATATTTGCAGCTTGATTGCTGTTAACATATTTTGTTTTGGCTTTCTGCAGCATGTTTCTGTTGTTGTATTTTATTTTGATTTTCTAATGTGTTTTTGAACTGGCATCGTTTCTGAAGCTGCAGCACATTTCTTCTAATAGAAATGTTTTGCCCTTGTCGGCCATCGTACATCTCTGTTAATAATTCGGCACAACAAAATATATATTCCACAGAGATTAAGCACATAATTAATCATGATTGATCACCTGAGTGTGTCATTAAATAAAATTGATAAACTCAAGATATCCTTCACTTGCTACAGAAATATAAAACCCCTTTTCCCCCGTCGGTGCAGCATACAACCCGAGTTTGTGTCCATGTTCAGCATCTGTGTGTGTGTGTTATTGTCTGTGTTAAGGTGGGCTTCAAAAGCCAATGGTTGCCATAGAGACGAGCATAGAGAATTAGGGGTGGAACAGGCGCTAAGGGAGACATCAGCGGTGTTTGTGTAGTTATTGTTCCAATATGCTCCCATCCCTCTTTCGTGGTCTTCCTTCTCCAGCATCCTTGGGGTCAGAATTGACCTCCACGTATGTATGTTTTTGTTTTATAGCTTTACACAAACCTTAGTATTCTGTTGACGTGTAACCCCCCACATACGCTCCGACTTGTGTTTCCCATTAACCGTATTTATTGGTGTAATTCCTCACTCTTAAGGCAGGATGAGCAATATTGCGTTCCCTGCTATCATTCCATTAGTGTCTGCTGGTTTCATTGTAATGTAACAGCAGCGAGCAAACATGAAACCCATTATGTGACCCTCCCCCAGCGCCCACCCACCCTCTCCACTCTCTTCTCAAAGTCTTGAGAAAAGTGTGTTTTAAAATGAAATATTCTGTGCTGCAGTGAGAGTTTGTTGCAGCCGGCTTAATTTGTGAAGTAAGATCTGGCTCGGGGTGACGCAAAAACAAAAAAGGTCTAATTTTCCCGCTCTCAAAGAGACAGACGGCAAAGAAAAGGTTGTGCTTCTCTTTTTGGCAGCAATAACAGCGACCAAACAGACAATAACCAGACAATATCAACAAAAGACTAAATCCCTGCTTTTATTAATCAGTGGATGAAAACAACAGTTTCAAAAGAATTCAGTTTTGACCTCAGCTGAACGTCAAATCCAGAGCACCTGACTCTTTTATTTTAATTATTCCCATTCTCTCTATTCCTCTCTCTTCCCTTCACATCTATATGGCCATCACACACAAAGAAACCCTATGTGGACATTCTGTCTAATTAAGGGATTAGATACACTTCCCTGGTCCGGTAGAAAAGCCCCATTTATCTCTTCTTATTGAATTTCCGTTTGTGTTGTTTCTGTTTTATTCAATTCTGCGCTGCAGTTTGTATTCATTACAGGGGCAGCAGAGAGAGTCAGTGGGCATCCCAAACAATGCCACGCAGAGTTTAAGTATCTCCGCCTGAGCATTGATCGGAAAGTATTTGCGTGCATTACCATCTAAATGTTCTCGACTCTTCCTCCATCAAAGAAGGCATGGCAGACATCCAGACCTGGCTCATATATCATGTAAAAACATTCCCCGACTTTTATTTTTATAATCTGCATTGGCTGCAGGGTCAGAGAGCATCAGGTAGTTTGTCAATCATTATGCTATATTCTGAATACACTGCAATGTGCTTTCAAATACTTCCCTTTAAGGATTACAAAAACATGAACACTTGTCATTCGTTGCAAATGTCCAAAAGCAACATCCGTTTATGTTCAAGTGACAAAGACTGAAGAGGCCAAAGGAATAATGACTCTTGTTTGTCTGGAGGAGGAAATAGTGTGATATGTTTTAAATCTACAAAGTCCCAACACTCAACTCGTCACATATACTGGCGCTTTGTCAGGACCCCTTAGCGTCACTTTCTAATGCACTGGGTAGCACAGCGCATCAAACTATGACGCTTCACTACGGTCGCAGTAAACATATCGTTAACATTGGGAATTCAAACAACACACTTGATGATGAGTTATAGTCATTCTTCCACTAGGATCCAGGTGTTTGTGTCCTTTCCACTCATATCTCTGACCCCCTGACCCTGGCTGTATCGCAAATCGCTGGATTGAATCCAGGGGATTAATTTTCATTATCGCTGTAGTTAAGATAGACTGCTTCCTTCTGTCCGGTTTTAATGAATAATTTAAGCACCAAGAGGAGAATGAAATGTTACAGTAGTTTTTAAAATTTAAACAAAACAAAACCACTTAGTTAGGTTTAAGAAAAAACAGGGTTTGGCTTAAAATGACCATGTTTGTAAAGTGATTGTAAAGACATTGTTGGTTTCACAGCGGACACAAGCAGCGGTCTCCTGGCTGAAAGCCCCGTGTTTGTTGGACCCATCCATGTGTTTTTTCGCTATTTAAATTACGTTACCCCACACCCCGACCACTTTTTCTGAGCATTTAATATTTTACATTGTATTTGGTTTACATTGTGTTTACTTGAAAGCCCAGTGTGTCTCACACAGATGCTAAAGGGAGCCTTGTGCGTTAGTATCACACGGCAAAGGGCCTGACAAAAAGCCTCGGTATTTGACGCACTGGGAATGAGAACAGGCTAAAAGTCCACAGAGGGAGGTACTGTACTGTAGTCATTATTTTAACCGTGATGACAAAGGTCTCCCAACTTTATCGAAATAGTTATTTAAACCCAAACAGGTTTGGAAGGCACTGGAGGAGGGGTCAGATCAGAAAACGCTAACATGTTACAAGATGTATTTAGTAATTTCATTTGGAGGATTTGTTGGGAATCCACTAAAATTTAAACTTCACTGACTCACGCTTTCTGACCAAATGAGACTCATGAGCCAACACAGAATATAGCTTTTACTGTCAGACAATGGGGAATACAATAATTTTTCCAACCCCAAAGCTACTTATAAGGAAATGTTAAAACCAGTCAGAACCTTCAACTTTAGTTCAAATCTGTGACAACCTGCACCTGTGTGTGTCAAAGGAACAAAGGCATTTATCATTTTCCATCCTCTCCATCTAAGTACAGATATACAATTATCTACATTGAGACTTTTAAGACGGAGAAGAGAACTTTCGATATAAGAAAGAGGATACTGTCAGTTGGCTCCATGGCCTTATCAGTGCATCTCAGCAGGGAGGCCAGAGCCAATCTACAGCGGCTGGTTTTGTCAGCATCCATGCCACGTTAGGGCTTTTGTTCCTTCAGCCTCCCCGGAGAGCTAGCCATGAGCCTGAGAGACGCGACTGAATGTCAGCTTCTCTGAAAAGAAGATCCCGCAGGTGTCTCAGCAGGACACTGTTTAAAGAAGGCCTCCAAGACAGTTGAGCACAAACCGGCAAAAAACCCTGCCTGAATATATCTAGGTAGGGCATCGTGCAATTCTGTGGTCTGAAACAAAAAGGTGCAGGGGGAGTTTTTGTGAGCCATGAAATCGAAGCTGACATAAAAAGTTCATAGATATAAAAAAAAAAGTGAGAAATTAAAAATAGTAGGGTATTTTTACACCAAAATAAGCAGAGGCTCACCATCCTCGTCGCAAGCAGAGTCATAGATTTAAAGATGCAACTTCTTGGAGCTCGGAAAGTGTTTTGCAAATTTGAAAAAAGGCAGTGAGACAAGTCCCAGAGGGTGGCTGTCATTTAGGTGATATAAAAAAAACACAAAAGGTTCTTTGTGAGGCACTGCTGGGGGATTTGAAAGCAGGAAGATGATAATTACCAGTATGATGAAGATGCAAACAAAATGGCAAACATACAGAAGAGAGTGTGATTTTCATTAACAAAGACATTTATGTCGGAAGGAAAACGTACTGAGTGAGCATGTCTGAATTTTAATAAGCCGTAAACAAAACACAAAAAAGAAGAGTGAAGGAAAATTCGAGTGTTTTTTGTGGTCCCTCCTGAGTGGGTGGCGTATCCTACAATAGAGACATGTAGCTGCAGGGCACAAAAGCCATCTTAACCAAAGAAGGGTGACCTAAATGTTCATGTACGGACTCGGTGATTAGAGGGATTCATTCATAAGAGTAAGCATCTTATTTTGTCTGTGGGTACCAATGAAAAAGTTTTTTCCTCCATCAGTATAATGGATATTACACAACAGGGTGAATTATACATCCTAGAGACAGCAACCAAAGTAGTTCAAAAAGAGATTCTGACGTGTGTAGCCGAACCGGCTCTCGTTTACAGACTCTGCATTCGGCTTTCCTCCCCATTAATTTTCAAAATAAGATGTTGTGCCTTTGCATGTCATAAACCTAATTACCCATGATGAATGTTAGACAAGTTTCTGACACAAACTAATAACTGTGTTGATCATTCCCTGAGAGTTTGCTTCTTCCATTTCCTCCCACACCGCAACCCTGCCTTCCATCATGTCTGGGGATGCTTTGACAAAATAAACCCACAACATGCTGATGAATTATTCAAATTTGACTCAGTGATGTATGAAGACGGAGTTGCAAGAGATAGAGATGCGGTTAGCACTACTTGGAAAAACCCCTCCCTCTCGCTGACTAAACCTCCAGTCAAACCAATTACCCCTCCAGCTCTGGAGCCTCGTGTGAGAAGAAGAAGTGGAAGCGGCTGCTGACATTATTCCAGAGTCGCTGCAGTCAAATATTGCTGCCGAGCAAAGATGGAGGTGATGGAACTTATCAATTCATAGAGTAGTAGGAAAGTGATTTCGAGTTGTCTCAGCGGTTTGTCGATGGCAATCTGCTCTACTGAGAGGAACTGGAACACTGATGTGATGTTTTCATGACAAATTATTCTGATTTCTACCTTTTATTTGAAGTGAATACTGTTTGTGTGAGCAGGGCTCTAAGGATGGTGTCATAAGATGAAGCAGATCCGCTTGAAGGCTGCTCATGAGGGCTTTTGTTGTATTGTTTTTACATTTTTCTCCAAGCTATATACACATAACATACTGTATCACACTGTACCTCGCCATATTGTCTTCGCTGATTGAAATATATTAGCCATCTGGAGTCATTTAGGTTTTGCTTGCAAGTAGGGCCAATGTGTTGTGGTGGCTGCTCTCAAACAAGTCCAGTTGATGTCACAGTCAACCGACTGATTCAAGATGCACCCCTCCCCCATCATCCCTATCATTGTAGCCAGAGGTTTATGGAGCTTACCATGAATTGCATTGTCCCTTATTTGAGTCCGTGCATGTCTTTTCCCATCTGTCTCTCGCCTCGTTTCCTGTCACCTCTCTAATGTCAACTTTACAGGAAGACCAAACACTTTATTAAGAGACTTCAGTACTTTACTCATTCTTACAGAACAAAAGAGCTTTCTTTTTCTTCTTTGTTGTTACATTATAGGACAACCGAATCGGCAGAAATTTTTTTTGGACACTGCACATTTCTGCAAAACCACGAGATACGTTGAGTGTCAACGTAACTACCGTAAATAAACAATAAATGCTTTTAGCGGACTTTCTTACGTAACATTACGTAACAAACGTAAAGTCTACTTTTGCTTGCTTACGTTTAGTTTTGCCACCGTGCGCGACATGAACAGCGGTCTCCTGTGTGAAATACTGAGTAAACTTTCTCGCTTGTTATACTCCTTATTATACCACCTAACTTTTATTAGTGGCCGCTCGATATATTACGTCACTTGCTCTGCACTTCGTTCGTTGTTGTACACTATACTTGCTCTGACTGAATGCAGGAATGTACAATGCCAACATGTTGAGTGGTCTGAATATAGGGATAGGAAGGGTACCTACTGTATAGCTAGGTAGGTTTGATTTGTGAGGGGAAAAACACTAAAACTGTGAAGAAGAATGGAAGATTTTTGTTGGTAAAGGAAAACTCAAACATGTGATCAATGCCATTCCAGTTATAAAGAAACAACAGCATGCCTAGGGTATCTTGAACCAATAGAAATCCACTATTAGCCTTGCTCTTTATTAATTCCCCTGTATCAAAATTGCCTTCATAGTGTTACATTGTCAAGAATAATGATAAATCCCTTTGTTAAAAACAATCCGAACAAAAGCATCGGTGGAAGCGGTTGGTCAGCCGTATATATACACTACAGTATATTCGACTGACCTATTGGACAACTTTTGTTCCTTTGGGCAGCAGCAGACAGATATAATGGGGTCTCCACTGTCAGGCTGAGTGTATGGCATTGACCCACAATCTCTCACTTTCTCACACTCCTCACTTTTAATTCCTCTCCCATTGTCCGAAACTGTAACTGTATGATACTCCTCTCTCTCTCTCTCTCTCACCCTCTTTCTCTCTCTCTCTCGTGTTGCCCCCGGCTGTTGGTCTGAAGCTCTCTTAAATATTCATAACCAGGGAGAAGGTTGAAACTGATGAGGAGAGCAAAGAATCACACACAGTCTCAGGAAAAAAAGTACACCAGTATTGCACCTTGTTGCTGGTGAGGTCGGTAAACTACACTAAGTCACATTTTGGACCAAAATGTACCTTTGTGTGCTACCTTTTAATGATCTTATCTTTACCAGTTTCACCAGGTCAGCATGACCATCATTCCCTCAACAACGACACCCTGACCAGTCAGTAGGAGTCGCTATGATCCCTCACTGGCTTCCCACCCCTACTGCCGCGGTTCTCCAGTAAACTTCTCCAGTAAACTTCTCCAGTAAACTTCTCCAGTAAACTTGCGGCGGTGACGCGCTTTGAGTTCAGGCTGGTGCACGCCAAGGGTAGAGGTATGAGCAAGGAGGCAGAGAGGCATCTGATTGGTTCTTTCCAAGCGGACCGCGAGGCAGTGATTGGTAGACGTTTTTACAGGATTACAGCAGCTACAGATGACGGCTCTTTTTCCTTTTTCAGAGCTCATCAGTAATGGATCGCTGTTGGGGTGTAAAGACTATTTCAATCAATATAACAAAAAGTGTATACTGGAGAACATCGTCAACCCTGCCTTTAACAGACTTTATGTATTGATTTTGTTGGGAGAGAAAATTCTGACACATTAAATGTTAAAACTGGACTCATAGAGGAACAGAAACCAGCAATAGACAATCATTTTTTTTAACTTGACAAAAACCCTTTCAAACCTTTTGTAATAGAATATAAAATCATGATGCATTGCTAAAAAAGGTTGTCTGTAATAACTGCCTATCACTATCTATTGCAAGATTACGTTCCCATACAACTAAACTGCATTCTCAATTATGTTTTGGCGGAAATATATTTTCTCTTGGACTACAGTCGCCGTTTTAAACCTGTGGTTAACGTTGTAAATCGAAACAAAAAAGCAACAAAACTACCTGGTTAGGTTTAGTAAAAT
>CAKALG010000411.1:0-12694 GCA_916700815.1 Helicolenus hilgendorfi | reverse complement strand
AGTAATGTGTAAAAGACAAATAATAGGGCAGCTATAACAGTCTGGTAAATTCAGAAAATTAAATCACATTATTGTAATGTAGACTTTAAAACCAGAAACACTTATGCAATATCACGATATTAGGATATCCAAAATCTAAAATGATATCGGGTCTCATATCATGATATCGGTATAATATTGATATATTGCCCAGCCCTATCTCCGAGTAAACAGTATTAGTAGTGTTGATAAGGTGGCCAAAACGAAAGATGCTTAACATTATTTTCACTCATGTAGAATAGTTTGATAAATTCAAATTTGTGCTGAAACGATGGTCGATTCATTAGTCGATCAACAAAAATCCACAAAATCCTACCATCTATTTAGTCTGGCTTTCATGTAGTGTTTCACAAGTTTAGTGGTTTTATTATTTATACAATTTTATACTCTATTTAACTGATTTGTTTTATCTACATTTTACTACTTTTAGTAACTGGTAATCATTACATTTGTCAATTTATTTGGCAATTGTTTGTAAAGCACTTTGAAGTGCATTGATTTGTTTGAAAGGTTCTATATAAATAAAGTTTGATTGACTAAATAATTTAGATCGTTGATTAATCGTCATTTAGTCAGGAAAAATACCTGATTTCATCCTCTTAAATTGAAGGATTTGTTGCTTTTCTGTTTAATATCATTGCAAATTTCAGTTTTTTCAACAGATTGATCAATGATGCAATTAATTGTTAGTTGCAGCCTTAGTCCAGACAGTTGTGTGACTTTAATTGTAATACATCCAATAACACCAGGAAACTACAAATCCTAAATGATAGGTAGTCTCATCAAAATATGAATATTCAATGTATCTACTGGCCTTAATGAAAACATCTCGATAACTACTCATCTTTTATGCAGCTCTACACTGAATGCTTTCATTAATGACAAACACATTTGCAGGACATAATCATTTGCATTTACAGTGTAGATCGTTCCTCCTGATTATTTTTAGAAGACTTTGCTGGTGAGGTGGATTTCCTTAATGCTGCTTCGTGGTGAAAGTGTAAGCTTTCATAGGATAGGCCCTTTGTATTGGTTGTGCTGATACTATCTAGGACACAACATTGTCAGCGCTACACTTGATTTAGTGGGCAGATGTTTGTTTTGCAAATGGAAGCAGACAGCTGTGCTGTTGCTGGGCAATAGGATAATCTGTTGCTGGTCAGATTACTGTCCGCTCACCACCAGTGCATCGACTGATTGTTTTTTTTCCCCCAACAGTACACTGGCTTATATTGGTCAGTGTTTACATTATGGACCAAGTTTACTGTGAATTTCAGACCAGTTTATTTATACTGGAACTTAATGTTGAGGTGGCACATGCATATCTGAAAATGTTACAATAAATAGAAAACACTAATGACAATTAGTTGTCTCAATCAGAAAGTGACTCATACATCAGCATAATTAATAAATAATTGCAATTATACAGTGCTTTTATCCAAAGTGCTTACCAGTTTGCCTTCACACTCCCACACAAACTGATGTCAGCAAGCTACCATTCAAGGCACTGACCTGATCATTGGGAGCAATTTGGGGTTCAGTGTCAACATGTGAATCAAAATCAGCTTTATTTGCCAAGTACATATTGTATATACAAGGAATTTGACTCTGGATTTATGCATCTCTCTAAACATACTTACACAGAAATAGAAATAACAGCTAGGGACAAGGACGACAAAGCTGGACAAATAAAGGCAAGGATTAGACAGGAAAGATATGTAGTGGTGATAAAACAGGTGTATATATAAATATTGTATAAATATATATATATAATGAATGACCAACAATAAAATGACAAATAAAATGTCTATATACAAGTCAAGTGATCTGTAAGTTGTAGACAATACAAATAGTGCAAAGAAAGAAATGCTGAATGGATATACATGCACTGGATGATTATGTACATGTATAGATATATATATATATGGACAGGAGGAGAACTGCTAACCCTGTGATAAATGGACCACCTGCTTTATCTATTGAGTCACAATATTATCCATGTTTAGTTAGTTATCAAAGTAGAAAAAGTTGGGATAACATCAAAGCAGTCAGTGTCTCTGCTGATTCATTTTTTATTGAAATGTAATTGCTGACATGTTTTGGCCTGAGACCTTAAAGCCCTTTTTTTCTGCAATTGATTAATATCTTTGAGGTCGAGAATCCAGTTTCTCTCTCTGAAATGTGTATTTGTTGGATTTTCCATATTTATAATTTGTGGAATTGCTGTTCTTAGATGTTTTTTTCTAAAAATGCATGTTTCAATGCTTGACATGAGCACCCACATTTGTATCAAGAATCTGACAAGAAGACATTGCTATTGGTTGATAAGTTGATTGGCTGTGACTGTAACTAGGTAAGCTGAGCAGGAGGAAGTGTTTGGTTTGGCCTAGACAGACAGACTTCAGAGTGCAGGACCGTCTGCAGGCATGGCTGCTCCTAATCTGCTGAGAGATGACATTTTCTGCTGATGTCGCCCTTTTCCGCAGCCTTCAGAAGCTCTTACTTCACCTAATTTGGTTTTGAGAGCAAACTCAGCCCATTCTGAGCCGAAACAGTTTTTCCTCATCTGCTTAAAAACGACATGCTTGCTTTTCGTTTTTAAGTCCACTTCTAATTCAAAGTGTTGATTTTCATCACATGTAGGTTTTATTCTTTAAATCAGTCTATTAGTAAGGTTACAATGACAAGTGTATTATTACTGATGATATTTAAAGGAGACCGATTTATGCTTTTGTGCTCTTTCCTTTAGTGTGTTATGTTTTTTTTTGTGCATGTAAAAGGTTGCAAAGTTACAAAGCACAAAGTCCACACCAAAGGGAGTATCCCAGGGAAACACTATTCCTGAACTGCCCGAAAGGCCTCGCTTGAAGTCCCGCCTTTCCTCTGTAACGTAGTGATGTCACCAAATTGCATAACGCAACACATTGGCAAAACAGCTAGTTTGGCATGCCGTCAAACAAAGCTAGTTAGAGAGGGGCTGGAGCGGAATCTGAAGAGTTTAGTTTGGGCCAGCTGACCAATGAGAGCAGACTCTGCGTTTCGGGAGGGCGGGGGCGGAGCTCAAACAGAGCGTTTCAGACAGAGGGTGAAAAGAGGTGCTGCAGCACAGCCTGTATGAGAACAGTAAAGCGTTTTTTGAACATTAAAGCATATAAACATGTTCTAGTAGAAACCCTAAATACAAGTATGTACCATGAAAATAGGTCCTCTTTAAGCTTACATGTTTGCCCACTTTTCTTTAACAGTTCTGCATACGATATGAAGACTGGTTTGAAGATAGCTGTGAAGAAGCTCTCTCGGCCATTTCAGTCCATCATCCACGCCAAGAGAACGTACAGAGAGCTGCGGTTGCTGAAGCACATGAAACACGAAAATGTGAGTCGACTTGTTTCTCTTTCCTTTTGTTCTGTCAGATGGCGAACATCAAAACAAAGTTGTTGCTGTCGCCTTATGCAACGCCTAAGACTGTGTTTGCATATTATGTTGCCTATTACTTTAATTGCCGCCCATTGTTGTCAGTGTTGTTAACTCCACAGTGGTTATTCATATGATTTCAGGTGATTGGCCTCCTAGATGTCTTCAGTCCTGCTACTAGTCTGAAGGAATTCACTGATGTGTAAGTTTAGAATAACAACCTTTATCCCAAGTTCACCTCAGCAACACTTGTGCATGATTTAACAACAGCATTCAACAAACTGCAGCCTTTAGTTTTGCAGCAGCAGCAGGCTGGGAAACACCTGGACACCAGCCAGCTGACTAAATACACTGGAACATTTCTTAGACACTGTTAGTTATTCACTCGCTGGCTGCTACAAGAGTTACTTCACTACCAGCTTCCTTCCCTTTGTTTCCTGTTTTCTAGCTTCGTAAAACATAACAGCTTTGCTGGCAAACAGGTAGTTATTGTTTGATGTTAGAAGTAGTTAGAAATGGGAAGTGGACAGCGAGACGGTGACTAAATCCTCAGACGAGCGTGCGTGCTGCCTCCCCCGTCATGTGTGGAATGTCTCTTTCTCTTCTGTACACACTGAGCGTCTTGTATCAAGATCAAATTGTGACGGATTACAGTCGACACCCGACACAAGAATGCGTCTCAAATACTTGGAGTCAGATTTCTCTTCCCCGCTCATTTTTAATTTCACATATTTTATACATTCTTGTATGGAAAATTACTCCATTTGACTCATTTTGGAGCAGTTTGGGAGTGGGCAGTGCAGCACCCAGGGACCCGCTTCATGTCTGAGGCCTTGGTCAGCGGCATTATTTCTAATACCTAACATGCATGTCATTATGCGTGGGAGGAAAACCATTCAAATACTGGGAGAATATGTCAACTCCCAAAACCAAAACACAGGAACTTGGAGACAGTGCCCCCTGATTTTTAACTGTGGGAACCTGCAGTGACTGCTAAATGGAAAATGCTGCACGTTTGAGCTCAGTCATACAACTACAGATAAGGATATTATGCAGTAGCTGATTTGGTATGGCATTTTAATTAAGGACTTCAAAAACCTTTTCCAGGTAGTTTGGTGTATGCAAATCAGCTACTGGTATATTCATGTGTGAAGTTATTTGTGTCACATAAATACTGCATTAGGAAGTCTGTGAATATGATGTACTTGCAATGCAGTGTTTCCACTCTTTAATATATGGCATTTGCTGTGTGAAATGGCGTCTCTGCTCTTTCCCCAAAAGGTTAATGTTTTATTTAATTCTTCCTGACCGCCAGAGATGGTGTACATACTGTATATGCGACGAAACTCCAAGTATTATACAGTGTTTCGTGGCATTTAACTTCATAAAAGCCCACCTTTGCTGTAAAACACTGCAGGAAACCCTGTCTGAATGCTACACTATATATGCTGTCTCAAGCGTCCCTGACCGCTCAGAACGGGTTGTGTTTCAGGTGAATTCATGCCTGCATTGAGAGCTGTCCACTGTCAGATCACACACGATGCATTTTAATGCAAAATGTGAAAAGGGCTTCAGACATTGATAGCTAGAGCTGATGCAAAAGGTGAAGTTTGCCCTTTTTTCCCCTCAGTCATGTCCCTGAATAGCCTCTCTCCCATGCAGAGTGTCTGCATGACCTTTTCATATTTTATGTGACAGTGTCATGACAGTGCTGTAGTTAGGATTAATAACTTTGTGAATACTTTTTAAAAGGGAACTCCCATAAATTTTACACATCAAATTTTGTTTATAGGTCATAATAGAGACGGAATGTAAGTAAGTCTCGCCCACACTGATGCCTCCTGTCACTTAAGTCTGCTAGCAAACAACAGACAGATGCCTAAAAGCTGCTGTGTTTATTAGCTGCAGAACCGAAAAAGACGTGAGACATCAGCAGGAACAATGGGGAAACTGTGGGATCCTGACACTCAGTGTTCACCTACGTGTGCAGCAAGCATTTTGTCCAAATGTCAATTTTAGGCTAACTACATTTCTGTAAGTTAAGTTAAAGCATTTTGACAGAATGCAACTTGTGGAATGTGGATACATCAGAAAGCTAGTAACACTAGCAGTAACGTTATTATATCTGCAAGTTCCTTAGCTTACTACAGTAACTTGCTAACTGTAGTAACGATGATACTTGAGATTTCGGGGAAGTTGTTTTCATTAATTTAAACTTTACTTTTAACTATTAGGTAGAACACAGGTCATGGTTTGTGTTAAGCTAACACTAGCGCTCATTTGCCAAACAACAATAACAAAAAGACGCTGCAAACTGCAAAAAACACTCTGTCTGAACGGGCAACAAAGAGGCAGTGCGGTGCGTCTCGCATTTTGCACCTACAAAATGCGTTCTGTCTGATCAGCCCCTTAATGTCCATAATTTTTGCAGAATGGAAATATAGATCACATTGGAACAAGACTTTGCATAGAAACATACTTCAACTTCTTTATCACACTTTGAGCAGTGGTGTTTGCTTTTGAATTGGAGAGCCATCCGTCCAAGTTGCCCGACCGTCCTCCTCGCAGATTAGCATAATGTCATGAAGCACTGGAGACAGTACAAGAGCACACATGTAGATTGTGTGCGAGACTGAGCTCCTGAGAGAGAGGAAGAATAGAAAGAAAAGAGGGGGGAGAGTACACAGTAGGTGTGTGGTGTGGAGCTTCTTTTACACTACATAGAAGAATAAATGCTGAGTCACGGGCCGTCAGAAAGAAATACGACTCTCTTTATCTGCACATCTGCTGGAAAATTGGAAATGTTCTGAATGCAGTACGATATCCTGGAAAAAATCCCAGATATGCAGGTGCTTAAAGTGTGATTCCCCTGGGCTCTAAAAATACAGACTTAGTCACAACGCTGTGGTAAGGCTCCTCAGAGCTCCTGTTTCTATAGGAGGGAGGAAAACAGAGGTCACTATTTATATCCCTTTTTTTCCAAGTGAACTTTGGAGGGTGTGTGTGTCCCTGTGTGCCACTGAGAACAAGTTCAAGCGTAACCAGTTGCTATTTTAAGGCCTCGCTCACTGCGCTGTGTGAGAGAATAGAGGAGTATTCATGAAGTGGGTATTTGTTGAGCAGCAGACTAACGAAGCAGCACATGGCTCTGTGTGTTTTGACTGCAGCATCCTGCTCTCCACATGTGCTGTTTGGGTGTTTTTAAACAGCTCTGGGATTAGCTTTGAATCATGCACTGATGCGGTCCCATTAAGCGCATTTATCTGTGTGTGTGTGTTGTTAAATGACGTTCCATTTGTGAAGGGCTTGGCCTTTCAGTGCCTCTGCAGAGATGTGAGCATGAAAAGAAGTAGCAGCTAAACCGGTTTAAGCTCACGTAGGCATATGGTAAATTAGTTTCAGACTGCAAACAAACCCTGGAAAAAAACTGATCAAAGCGCAAATATATTAATTTTAGAGCTGCAACGATTAAACAACTAATCGATTAATCAAGAAAATAATCAAGTTGTTATGAAGTGATAAAACATTGACATGCCTTTCTTATATTTGTGTCTCTTTAAACGTTTCTAATTGGCAGGTATCTTGTGACTCACTTAATGGGGGCAGATCTCAACAACATAGTGAAATGTCAGAAACTCACAGATGACCATGTGCAGTTCCTCATATACCAGATCCTCAGAGGGTTAAAGGTGAGGCATTAGAGAAATAGCTCGGCATTTTGGGAAATACGCTCATTTGTTTTCTTGCCAAGAGTTGGATGAGAAGAGTGGGTGGTATCAATGTTCTCATCTAACTCTGAGCAAGACAGCGAATGAGCTTATTTCCCAAAATGCTAGAAGAATCAATGGTTGTACTGCCTCTGTCTATGTAGTGTTAAATCAATACAACTTTACACTGATCGTGTAATTTAATTCACGTTCTCCTCCATCTCTCTCCGCAGTATATCCACTCAGCAGACATCATACACAGAGTAAGTGCCATGGTTGTTTTTTGTCTGACAAATGTCACTGAGTCTTTGACCTCGATTGGATGAAAAAAGAAAAAAAAAAGTGTGTCAGAGTTTATGACATCTTCCACTTGGCAGAGTTGGGCCTGTGCTGTGTGCAAACACTGGAGGGAAGTCATAAACAGGACCTTTACTTTTCCACAGTGTCAATGATGTAATGCTTCTATTTTAATGTTCACAACGAAGGAACAGATTTCAATCATGAAAAGTAGAGAGAGCAAGATTTCAGATCCAAAATGATGCTCATCACCTAAACTTAAATTGCACTAATTCACATTTGGGCTTTCTTCTCTTCAGGATTTGAAACCCAGTAATCTGGCGGTGAATGAAGACTGTGAGCTGAAGGTCAGTGAACTGCTGCGCTCATTTAAAATGTCCACAAATGGGAATATTTTTCAAACAACTCTGCTGTTTTTGCACTTCTATTGCTCCCAGATTTTGGACTTTGGTTTGGCGCGGCACACTGATGATGAGATGACCGGCTACGTGGCCACCCGCTGGTACCGCGCCCCAGAGATCATGTTGAACTGGATGCATTACAACATGACAGGTAGATGACATTAAAAATATGACTTTTTTTTTGCATTGATACATCACGGTAGAAGAGAGAATCTTAATGTTTGTGTCCTGCTTTTCTGTGTTTCAGTGGATATTTGGTCAGTGGGCTGTATAATGGCAGAACTCCTCACTGGAAAAACTCTGTTTCCTGGAACTGACCGTATCCTTTTTCATTTGAGTGTACAGTACGTTCAGAGCTCCCATAGCTGGAGAGACTCTGACACACATTTGCATAACAAATCAAACAAGTTAAACGCATATTGACATTGTTGTGCACAGTAGCAGAAACAGATTTGCAACGCTTCTTTTCTGTGTCCTCCCACGAAAACCTGCTTTTCTGCTTTTCTCTTCCAACACAATGCTGCCAGAGGCGTTTTATTAATATTAAAAACGTAACAGATAGTACCTGTTTCCACACTTCCCTCTGGCTTGCCCTTTGCTGGTATGTTTCCACTGGCGTGCTTCAACTCTTCCTACACCGTCAGTATGCATCGTTGGCTCCGGTCCACTTTCTGCCTGCACCACTGCCAGTCTTTGTATGGGCCTTCCAGTCTGCACCGTCTGTGCTCAAGATTTTGTTTATCTTTCTCTCCCCCTGCCAGTGTTTTCAGACTAAAGGCTGAGCTTAAGTGTACAACAGGGCTGTCCTCTGCATCTTCTTTTGTCATGCTGTAAGCTTGTCTGCAGGTTACATTTCAAATATTTTCTCTCCTCTGTGCAGACTTGTGGTAGGCTTTTCTTCTTTTGTCGCATCTCATGTGTGAAATATAAAGTAAACATAGTGAAATTAAATATCACAGATGTTTTTTAAGTAAGTTTCACAAGGAGGATGAAGACCAACAGGTCTGATCACAAGTTCTCCCTTGTCCAGCATCTGGTCTTCCTTTAACCGTGTGCCGGTAGACATTGATCAGTTGAAGCTAATCATGCTGCTCGTCGGAAGACCAGGGCCCGAGCTCTTGATGAAAATATCTTCAGACTCTGTGAGTTCACAAAGATATGCAAGGTTTTTCTCTAACCAGTTTTGTGCTCCAAACCTGTCACAATAACTTTTATCTGCTACCTAACTGACAGCATGTTTTCCAGCCTTCAGCTTTGTGGATTTGAGACTATCTGCCTCTTTAACCGGGTGAATTAAATTACGTTTGTCATGATGTGATTATCACACACAGGTGATTGAGCTCTGGCTTTCACTGATCCACTGTAATGCAAAGTATTGTGTTGTGTCTTTCCTCTAAATCTTTGTCACATTTTGCTTCAAAGCTTGAAGTTTGCTTTTCAACATAACATTGTAGTGCGTCTAGAGTGTTAGATTGAGAAGCAGCTTCTTAACCAACTCTGCTCTGTCGCCATACTCCCCTTGACACAAGCTTCATAGACATAAACCAGCTTCAGCAGATAATGCGTCTAACAGGAACGCCCCCAGCATCTCTAATAAGCAGGATGCCCAGCCACGAGGTGAGCAGGATCCACAGTTACTTTCTTTAGACCAGACAGTAGACCGGGGCAGGAGGACAATCACACCTGCTGTAACTTCTTCTTTGCTTTAAGCAACGCAGCTCTTGGCTTAGTATCCTATATTTATCCTGAGTGTTGCCCCAAAACGGTTCCACACTTACCGTAATATTTGATGCCAAGATTGAACTATGTTAATAATCTTGATTTAACTCTTATTCTCTTAAAGGGATAGTTTCGGTGTTTTGAAGTGTGGTTGTATGAGGTGCGCATTAACTACAGTAGATGACGGTCGGCACGCCCCCAGTTTGGAGAAACAGACAGGAATTACCACACGGGAACAAAGCAATGTACTGCTGTGGACGGGGTCAGCAGCAAAACGTATTTTAGCCACCTAAAAGAAAGGCCCACCTAAAAAAATCAATTTAAGTGTACGTTATATTTAGAAAATTTTCACCGCTTTACATTGCTGTCAGACAGCCCTTTCCAAATGGGAACTGTAGATGTTGTATCCATCTATGCTTTCGACAAAGGCACCAGACTCAGACCAGAAAAAAAAAAATCAAAATTGCTGGTCTACCGCTGCCTCAATCGGTTAGTTTGTTTATGTTATTGTGTGTTATTGTGTGAAGTCTGGTTACTTAGGCGAGAGCATATAGCAGTTTCAGTTCCCCATCGGAAACATAGACTGTATAGCTGTCTCATGGCAAGGTAAACTGGAAAACAAATTCTAAATATAGCGTACACCCTCCAAACTCGGGGCGTGCCGACCGTCATCTACTGTAGGTAATACACTGACTGATGGATAAGTACCTCACACAACCCCACTTCAAAATGATATCAGTGATAAATCAATCAATGAAGATGGCCACACTAATTATATCATCACTCCATTAACTCAGACTACTTTAGTCAAGTGGGGTGTAGGGAGCAGCCCAGCCTCTAGGTGCCACTACCAGGGATTTAGGATCTCAGTTTGCAGTTTAATCCATGGTTTAATCTGAGTAATTGTCTGACACGCTTGCTGCATGAGATTGTGATTACCAGAAGTGACTCTGATCCTGTGTGGTAAAGGCATTTGTGTGCTTGTCATTACACTCGGGTAGTAATAAAATGTCTCCTCATTAGGGCTGCAACTAACAATTATTTTCATTGTCAATTAATCTGTAAATTATTTTCTCGATCGTTTAGTTTGGTCTATAAAATGTCAGAAAACGGTGAAAATGTCGATCAGTGTTTCCCAAAGCCCAAGATGACGTCCTCAAATAATCTTGTTTTGTCCACAACTCAAAGATATTCGGTATACTGTCATAGAGGAGTAAAGAAAACAGAAAATATTCACATTTAAGAAGCTGGAATCAGAATTTTTAATTTTTTTCTTTAAAAAATTACTCAAACCGATTAATTGATTATCAAAATAGTTGGCGATTAATTTAATAGTTGACAACTGATTGATTAATTGTTGCAGCTCTTCTATTCAGAATTAAACATGCACACTGTGTGCAATAGCGAGGCTTACTGTTGGTGACACAGTGGATACTAACAGCACTTTCTGGTTGAAAGATGCTTTGTTCTGTGGTTTTCTTTCTGTTTTTGTTGCACATTTCTTGCTGCCTTGCTTCACTCAACATGTTTTTGTGTAATTTATTTTTCACTCCAAATGATAGAATAATTGTCCGTCTGCAACTTAAACTCTTCCGTTACCCCGTGAGGTTTATTATCAGGAAAGTTACGACCAGTAGAACAAAATACATGTCTTTTTGTTACTTGTGTTGAGTCTCCACTCAGACAGGAGACTAGAACAGCGGGAGCTTTTCTTTTTACAGAATATTTGGGGCTCATTATTTTACTTTATGAGATATATTTCTATTAGGGACCATGTACAAAAATATATTAATCTCAAAAGAGAGAAAAGATGCTTTGCACCAGATTTAGCTACTATCTTATTTACATCTATAGTCCCAAGGCAGGTGAAAGGAAACAATACAACACAGAGCAAAACCTCATCATCTCCACTACAGAAAAAGTATTTTAATTTATGTTTTGTTATTGAAAAATTTATTAAAATAGAATTAAAAAACATCATTATTAAAATTGGATATTACATCTGGCTGAGGCTGTCAATCACGTTTACTGCCAGCTACACTTACAGTAGCTGTAAATAGCAGAAGTGTATATGTTGGCAGTCAAAAACTGAGCTAAAAACATACCTAAAACTTCAAGTGTCAGTTATATTTTTCTATAAAACGTGGATTTTTTTTTTGTTTATGTCGCTGTAATTTCGAACCATGGGCAGCGGTCAGTAAAAAGGACTATTCCTTGTCAAAGGAGCATCTTGTTTACTGTCAACTGCACTGATCAGCGTCGTCATGCATGAGGAAACACGCCAACCTATACGTGCATGGGGACAGAAAAATACGGGTGGAAATAGATCTGTAAAAACGAAAACAATGAGCTTTACTGCAGAGGGCTCAAGCTTTAACACCAACATACAGTATACTGTATCAGAATCAAAATGTATCTTTATTGTCATTATACTCAGGTGCAATGCAATTTCGCAGTCCTCTCGTTGTAGTTAAGAATAAAATCAAATTTTAAAGCAGGGATAAAATCAGTAATAGCAACAAAAAGATAGAACTAGTTAACTTAAATTTGAATTTACACATTTACAAAGGTACTATGTATTTATATACATTCAGGATTATGTGATGCAGTGTAGTCACATCTGTAGATAGAAATGTAGTAAGTGAGCAGTAATGATTTGATGCCGGTGGCTACATTGAACAGAATCAGTATCATGAAAATATGTGAGCATTATGAAGCAGGTGGTACTAAATATAGGCGACATGTTGCTGCTAGTAGGAGCTGACATTTGATTTACTGTATGTATATTTCCAGGCCAGGAACTACATCAGCTCCTTGCCACACATGCCTAAGAGGAACTTTGCTGATGTGTTCATTGGTGCTAACCCACAAGGTAATACGAGACATCTGCTCTATTGTGTTGTGGTGCCAGCCCTACTAACGGCAATTATATATATATTTTTTTACATGAAACTACATGACAGGACACTTGGATGTTTTAGTGGACTGACATTTAGCTGTTTTGACATGTTTTTAAAGCTGTGGACCTTCTGGAGAAAATGCTGGTTCTGGACACAGACAAGCGGATAACAGCAGCCGAGGCTCTGGCTCACTCCTACTTCGCTCAGTACCACGACC
>CAKALG010000410.1:0-15590 GCA_916700815.1 Helicolenus hilgendorfi | reverse complement strand
TGTTAAAGTAGCTTTTCATTACTGTCTGGAAGGAAGAGCAGCCATATGCCAAGGAAGGCCATGAGTCTGCAGGTTTTTATTTCAGCCAAACTCATTAGTACACCGATTAGTACAATGTCAGCTAGGGAGAGAAGGAACTAATCAGTGAATGCCCCCGGTTCAGTGCTGGGTTCAACTAAAACCCATGTATTATCCATGAACAAAACACACCGTGTGAAAATATACCATCTATATACATATATGTTGTACATGAACACACAATGTTTGTGCATTTTGTCTTACATGGCTGGCATGATTATACATTCAATACAAAGTGTTTGCAGTGTTTTTTGGGTATGCCACAAAATTCAGGCTGGTCTCATTCATTGTTCGCACTTATACAAAAAGTAATGCTCTTTTTAAACATTTGTTGGAGAGCGCACGAAAAAATAACTTTTCGTAAGATACCATACGAACTGTTTTATGAGGATATGTTGGATAATTATACTGTAAAAACATAGAGGGCAGTTTTGCAAATTCACTGTTTAAAACTGGCCATATTACACAAAAAGAGTTCTCACAGCTCTTCATGGGAAATGGTTGCCTCTCCTTGAAACATGTAATTAGCCACGTAAACTGTACTTTTCCTTCCCTCTCTTTACCACATTTGTTATATTATTTTCCTACAGTTGGGTGTCCTAAAACAGGGTGACTTACACATTTTAAATGGCAAAAGATTGTGCAGAATAATGAGTTATGGCATATGATAATAACAATACAACTACCTCTCATTGTGTGAAACTAAAGGCCTGTATAAAGTTTTTATCTGCATAGCTGGACCTGCAATAGATTTAGAAGATGCTTCGTTTAGCATTGAGAAAGACATCTCTGATAAACAGAATGGGCAAAGCAAGTAGACCATAAAAAAGATCATAAAAGATGTCTTTTGATGTTTCTGGGTTGCACTCTGGACACCTGTGGGGTTGAACCCAGTGACTGGCTGTCCTATGTGACCATGTTGAGGCGAGGTAATTGGGTCATTACTTGCCAAGGAGCTGAATTAAAGCCTGAGACAATGCCAAAGGCGGTGGAAATGTGTATTAATTGCACCGTGCAGGAAAAAAGTATTATTATAGATTTATAAAATGATCACACAACCGCCTGTTTTTAAAAAAAACCTCAAGTTTTGATTCATTTGCGGTTTTGTCTCTCTGATAACTTCTGCTTCTACCTCAGCTCTCACAAACCGGTTAGCAGTCATGAATGATATCAGCTACAGTTTCTATTTGTATTGAATTTTTGTTTTGCAGTCAAGCGTTGTAGATGTCTTGGTTTTTTCACACAGGCCTCCGGCTGATGTCTCCTGCCTTCGCTGGGAGAGCATTAGTGATATGAGGTGTGTCGTTCAGGCCTGTTCAGATGGCAAAACAAGAATCAGAGAAGCGTGGAGCTGAAGACAAGCTACACACACACACACCCACACACACACAGGTCATTGTTGATGACCACACCAGAACAAAAGCAGCCTTAGAGTAGCAGAAAAAGCCTGCAGCAGAGAAAGTTCAAAAGCCAATGAAGGAATGCTGTCCACTTACCAGAGGCTCATCGGTCACATTGTGTCTTTATCTTGTCAGAGATGAGGATCTTTTGTGCTGCCGATGATACGTGTTTGCGTATATCCTCTACTTGTTTTTCTCCATTCATATTGTGATCGCTGGATGATAACATTTCAAGCATTCACACGTTTTTGTGTAAGCAAACCATAAATAAGACAACTGTCATGCAGATAGTGGCTGTGTGTGTGTGTGTGTGCGTGTGTTTGCCTTGTGTATTTGTGTGTCTCCATCTGCATCTGTGTGTTTGCAGGATTTTAAACGATTAGTATTGTTTGACGCGGCAACCATTTAGAGGTCTATAATTCTTTATTTACATACATTTAGCATCTTCTTGCCCTTTATAAAGAGAATGGTTAGCCTCATCAGGCTCTTCTTCGGGGGTGGGCTGGGGCTTATTTGCCAATTGACATTTGGTGAAAGGGTGTTAGCTGAAAAAAGCACCTCACACCATGAGGTAGAAGCCTCACACCAAAACTCATTCCAGACATGTTTTGTTTGTGTGTAAAGAGGAACTTGTGTTTGTGTGTAAAGAGGAACTCGTTTCACCACTCTCCACAACACACTCTCTCTGAACGGTGTGAAGTGTGTTGCTCCCTGCCCATAACCTTTTCTTTAAAAAAACTTTAATGTATATACATGCAGCTTGGATAAATTGGCCTCTGTGCTTCTTCTTCATTGTTTGACAGCATAATGGATGTAATTACATGTTGATAACCTGTATTTGGGACCTGTTATTTTATCATTATCATTAGAGTGGCACCGGATGATTACATTGCTCACCCTGCAATTACTTTAGTGGGACAAAGATGGATGCACTATTGATAGGTACAGGTCAGGTAGCCTTAGTATTGTAGTATACAATGTAGTATGAAGTATAAGGAAGTTTTTTTTTTTTTTTTACTGTTTTAATGCACAATAATTATTCTGACGGGGTGCACGCAAGCTGACAAGCTGTGTTTGGTTTTGTCTGATTTAGTAGCTGATTTTCTACATATGTGCCAAACCTGCCTGATAAATCTCCAGTATGATGGAAAATATCAGCTTCCTTTTTTAGTTCATTTTGATGATAATATATTGAAAAAAGGTCCTCCTATTCCTACATATTTATACTGACAGCAAATCATGTTAAATCAGAAATTCAACCAGTTCAGTAGTATTATGATGTGGCCTGAGGCTAAAAAAGTCTATTGCGTCACACACACGACAATACTCATACAATTTATAATGACTAGGCACTTCTGAGAATAAAGTAACTCCAATTTGAAGTGCTTGCTTTTCAGTCCGCTTTGAACAGTAAAGTAGAAAGAAGGCGAGAGCAGAAAGGCTGAACAACGTGATGGGAACGACAGGCCTTGGACAGTGGTGAAGTAATGGGCCTGAATCTAAGCCCCTCATTAGACAACAGACTCATCCAGGGATGAAGGATGGGACTCTGCAGGGGGCTGCAATGTCAGATTTGCTATGAGGAACTGGCAGAGCACTAGGAATGTGTAGTGAAGTAAAAGTCAGCTGACTGCTCTTTGAACTGATTTCTTTCTCTTCAGTTCACACACTTCTCTTTATTTTCCTCCCTTTTCTATGAAGTATCTTTGGCATTGCTTTCAACATGCCAGCCCATAAAAACACTAGGGACAATAATAAATTGTTGAGGTTTCTACATTACTCTATGGGTTGGAACATGCTCCTCATTTATATCTGATTTTCATTGAAACTGATGCACCTTTTGGCTTCTGTGTCCAAATACCACACAAGACAAGCCCCTGATAAGATATCACATATTTATCTGTGGTGGTGATGAAAATCCATGCAACTGTGTCTAACAAGCCAATTGGCAGCTATTTCTTGATACAGAATTCAAACATGTCCAATCAAGAGAGTCTATACAGCCACGCTAGCCTGTGAGGCTGTAGTTATGCACAACAGTGCTTTGAGCTATATGCTAATGTCAGCATGCTAACATGCTCACAATGAATATGCTAACATGCTGATGTTCAGCAGGTATAATATTTATTGTTGATGCTAACATTTGCTAATTAACACAAAGTATAGCAACGCTGAATATTTCACTGTACAAGTGTCAACTTTGACCTGCTGGGGTGTCAGAGGAGAAGTCAGGGGCTCACTAAAGCCAATACGATTCATCCTCTGGGGAACATGAATGTCTGTACATAATTTCATTACAATCCATTTAGCAGTTGTTGAGACTAAACAACCAACAGACATTGCCATCCCTTGAGCTAGTTGGTCTCCCAGCTTGAGCCAATTTCTTCTTTATCAGGGGTTAAAATGTTAATTTAAAGTGCTAAAACAAATAATACATGCTAATAGAAAATACATGTATACTTGTGTAATACCAGTGATCAAAATGCAAATTTGCTTTCACAATTTTGCAATAATATGATGCTAAACAGACTGACAGAAGGGTTTTACCACCCAGCTTTTATCTACTAAAATGGTAAAGACATTATAATATTTTGCAGTAAGTAATTGTTGTTTTATTCAAACAATAAGAGAGCAGTGATTACTTTCTCCGTGATAAGAATTTCTTCTCCAGTGAGGGCCAACAAGCCACCATATTGACTGGTGTGTTAAGAAACAGCCTTTTCATCAACAGGGGAGCAGGTTTGCCCTTTCATTATGCTAAACAACAGCACACATCACTTCTTAATTGAGCTGGTGTTAACAATAGGTGATTGATGAGAATTATTCCCCTGACACCACTCCAGCAAACTCAATGGTACATTAAGGATTTACAGTAGTCCATTACTGGTGCATATGCATGCCTAGTGAGAAGGAACAATGTTGGGGAAATTGATCTCACACCTGGAAAAGCCACTTACACTTCCAGCCCAGATTGCAGTTGGCTATAGCTGTCAAGCTAAAACAGGTCAGATTACTGTCCTCTGACCGATCCTTCTATAAATACAGCCCGGTTTCCTGGCTTACAAATCCACTTATGGCACAGTGATGTCTTAACCTCTGTTTAAGAATGGGCCAAATGTTGAGTCATGCTTACTGATGTGATCGGTGAGGTAAGAAGCGATCAGGAGGAAGGGTAAGAGGAGAACATTAGCATTCTAACCAGTACGATGGAGAAATGACATAACAGCTCAGTCCTTGCACACTATTGTCATCTAAGATTAGCTTCCCTTCTCTGCCTGTGTGTGCTATCCCTCCATAGAGGATCCAAAGACCTCACTGCTGCCATTGTAGAGACCAGCATCCTGTGCCTCACTGCAGGATTGCCCAAGACGCTTGGTAAACACAGGAAATACAAAGCCCCTAAATACATCCCCACTGTGTTTGGAGGACTTCCATGACAACACATAGTGGATCTCCTGGAGAGCCGGGGTGTTTGTTAGGTGGATACACACTGAGATATGCCCAAGCAGTGCCCTTCTGTGCGAGGGCGTGCAGCTTTAGCTTATGCGCTGTCCGTCACACCATCAAAATAAGAAGCCTCTCGCTGCAGGGACACAGAATTTGTGTGAGACAGGAATCTTGGCTCGCACAGCATGCCTAATTCTGAAGGAATGTCAGGATACAAATCTCAACTAAATGTAAATACGCTAATCTGCTCCATGGCCCTTTACACTGGAATCTTGAGATAAGGCTTGGAGAAGTGCTCTGTGGGTTTTTGACACAGCGTACCTGCTCTGGCCTTAATGTTGCATGGCTGAGGATCTCCAGACAGCTTTAGATTACCCCCCTCTCTCTCTCTCTCCAGAAACAACTGTCAAGGCTAATCTGCTCTGCAAGCAAAGGTCATCTGGATGCCAGATCCACAGAGCCGGCATCAAAGCTGGACCCGTTCTCTCCCAAACTGTCTCTACCTCATCCTTCTTCTTTTTAATAGCTTCAATGACCAGAGAAGAGGAAATCCACATCCATATGCCCATCCTGCAGAGGATGTCTTTGCTGTCATCGATCTCACTGAGGGAGGATATGCTTTTGGTGCAGATTGTAAAAAGCAGTGAAAGAGGATTGGCATTGATCCAACTAGAGCACACCCTGCACTGATCAATAGAATAGATCCGCCGTGGAGCCATGAGTGTGACGGTGTCAAACTGTACTAAATGAGGGCTGGCGGCTGCTGGAGAGCAGCCTTACAGGAGCCTCTCTGAGGCCTGTGTCACCCCGTCTGTCATCTTCTGTCTTATTTATTTAATGATTATGGCATTTGTTAAGTGGCGCCATGAGGTAGCGTGACTACATAATCCTAACTGAAACCGTATTGCGCAGAGTTCCCACGGAAAGTATAATTGTTGGTTTGAACACCTCACTACCTTGGCATAGAAGAACCACACACCTTTATTGTTTGAAATTAGCACTTGGAAAAACAGAGCTGCTTTTAGTGTCAGTTTGCTTAATTAATGTGTTTGAAATGCTCTGACACCCACTCACTGACAGTACTTTGAACTAGCAAGTGTTTTATGGCTCTTTTACACCCTTTTGCCCTGCTTTTATCAATACCATAATGTACATTTTTTATGAATAAACCTGTCATGTAACCGCTGATTCTATCGATCAATCTCGTTTCTGTGAACTGTAGATAGTCAAGCACTATCACTGCCAACTGGGCATATGGTTAACTGAAGTTAGATAGAGTTTCAACAATGCTTTGATGTTAAAACTTGACCTCATGAGTATACGTGTAAAACACACTCAAGCACTGATATCTATTTTCCAAGGGAATCATGTTTTGATTCATGTGAACCTCATCTGTTTCTATTTTAATGTAAGACACATGACAAAAAAAGATGGGGGATCTCAGTTGCAGTCCTCCTCTGAGATCTTCCTCTGTCCTTCATGTGCAAATCCCTCAACAAACTGGCCTAGAGTGTCACCCTGGGTTGTCCTGTTCAAAGGAACTGTGGGGTCAAACCTGCCAGGTCAACCTCCCTCAAAGTGACAGAGTTTACCCCCAAACTAGCCCCCTTCTCCCTAAAAACACATGGGGCCCCAGATAGACTGTCATCCTCCCTTACACTGCAGGCCTGTGGTGATTTACTGCCTCGGTACACACCCCATATAAACATATCATCCACATGTCATCATCCAGGCCTCTAGGGGGACTTTTCACAGAGATGTGGTCCAGATTTTGAAGATTTATCCACTTCTCTGCTGGCTGTTAACATGATGAAATATTAGCTATGGCCAGCAGCTTGTGATAGGATTTCTTCAGAAGTCCCTTCATCTTTGCCACCGGAGCAAAATACTAATCTTGGTTTATCTTGGAGCACATTCACTGTCAGGTGTTAATGTTTATCCTAAGAGCCATAAAAGGAAGTTCAGTTGCCACCCTTTTAACATATTTATGCCAGGAAGCCGGGGTGCTAACAGCCTGGAGCAGATAAAGGAAGGCTTGCCATATGTTGCCTTGTGAAAACACACTGTCCACCCATTCAAAATCAACATAATTAATTGAGAGAATAGTATTTTTCTTTGCCTTCCACTGATAAATCCTTTCTTTTTATCACTTATTTTAAATTACAGACAACAGGCTGCCAATTACATTTTGACTGTTTAACCCAGCTACCCCTCAGATAAATCCTTTCTTAATACCTCTGCTCACAACAAGATCCATTTCTTGTCTGTAAGCCTTCCCCTTCAACTTTCCCTAATACCCCAGTACAAAGGGTTAAGGCCAGCCCTCCCCCATCAGTTGCTTTTGTGTCATGTTTCAAAGAGCCATTCATCAGTATAACATACACAAATGACAAAACCATGCATCATTTCAAACTTTTGCCCTCTTCAGCTTGAAATCGTCAAGTTTCACTTGACATATACCTCTAAATATTTTGGTGTCCCTCCCTGAAGATGACTTTGTTTACATGCATGCCAAAATTCATTTTCATGTGTTGAAGCATGCTTTTCTACCAATTATGATAAACTAAACTGGGACTGGTTAGTCTGACGGTGACAGCTGTTTGAGCTTGTCTGTCTCCATCGTGCTTCCTATGGGTACTGAGAATAATACTGCATGGAGGATCAGTCTGTTCCCTGCATGACCCCTGACCCCTGCGCAGAGATAAGACCTCAAGATGCCCCGCTATGTGCTAAGAGGAGCCGGCTGAAATTACATTTGCCTGCTCTGCAGTTTTGTGTGTCTTTGCTTTTTGCCTTGACATGCCAAAAAAAATGTTGAAATAGAGGTGCACGCAAAAAAAAAAGAGGATAGAAAAGAGACATACTGTACAATAATTCTGAGTCGGGTGTGTTGAGAAAAGAGCCTTATTATCTCCCACAATTTCTCACTGGTGGATCTTTTCCACTCCACCTGCGAGCTGGGACCTGTCGCAGATGGGGGAGCGCAACCTAACCACTAACTATACCTGGGAGACAAAGGCAAACAAACCATACAGCAAACTACTGACCCCAAGGAAATGCAGCAGTTTGTCCCATAACGAGCAAATCCCCCCAACTGAATAATATTTAATTGGATGGCCTATACATGCTTTGGAAAAAAGAAAAGAGTTTTTTAATTTAGATCATCATTTCCACTCTGATCATGTTTTTTTCCTACATCCAGAAGAAGCAATTAAAAACACAGTTTAAAAAGGAAAACCATGTAAGTGAAAGAGGAGGACGAGGGGCCATAAAACTGTGAGGTCACCGGTACTCGTACTCATAAAATTAATAGAATATTGACCCTTTCAGACGTGCCAGCTGAGCCTGTCTTTTAACTGGAGCACATGCAATAGAAATAGACAAGCGGGAGTCTTAGCTGAAAGTCTAAAACATCTTTTATAGGTGTTAGACTAGAGTCCATTAGGCTGTAGGAAGCTCCAGCTTTAAAGTGGTCACTGTGAACACACTCCCAACGGGTTTATGGCATCTTGAAGAAGGAGAGCAGTCGCACGTGAAGGGCAGACAAATAGTGTGGAGGTGATAAGACGAGATAGCTAGAAAAGAAAGATAAAATGCTCATGTGGCTTTATGGGTGAAGAAAATAAGTATTTTAATATAAATAAATGCTGTAGACACTGATGTTCACATTTTAGACAGCAAAAAAAAGGCTGGAGAAGGTCAAAAGGGAATTGACATGTTGGCTGGTGAGGGACTTGTTAGTGGCCATATGGGAGCAGCAAGGCGGGTGCTGGGGCGGGAGGGCGGTACCTGTTGGGTCCCATGTTCTGCTGTCACTCTGATCTTATCAGGGGGCCTGACCAAGAGGAGGACCAGCTGTCACTCTCCCCGCTCTTTTGATGTCCCCCCTTCAGAGCTCACACCACTTCAGAAGAGTCGAGGCTTGTTTTTGTTCATAATGAGAATTGGTGGCTTTGTTGGTGAGCCAGTTGACAAACCCCGCAGTAGAAAAAAAATCAAGATAAAGCAGGATAGTTACAGCTCTCTGAGGATATGTGGGGCAGTTCAATTTAGTTGTTTAGAGCCAGAGGCTTGACAAAAGAGAGGCAGCCCTCTGAGCTGACACAGGACATCCTGCTCATAAAACAGCCAGGATGTCCTCACAGAGACACTGGGACTGATAAAAGGGGGAAACACCATGTATTCATCTGAAACGTCTTCACAAATGCACGTGCCACTGTTCCTCATGAGCTCACGTCTTCCTTTGAAAATTGCACACTTTGGGCAGAATCCCAGTAAGCTGCAGTGAGATTGTGGAGTAATTATTTTTGCCTACTCAAGCACGAAAGCTTGTTGTAAGAGACGGCTAGACTGTTTTGATAAAGTTTGAAGCTCAAGTAGCACCAACATGTTTCAGCCAAATGAGAGTAAATTCACACATTTTGAGGATTACAGGATTACTACTGTTATTTTTTCAGATCCCACTCATTTGTATAATCTTGTGACTCAACTGTTTTTAGTTGAGAGAGCACTTGTGCCTCTTGTTTTCTGCTATCCCTACCTACGTCTTATCCAATGAGCACTCATATTAACAACACAACAGCGATGCTTTAGGGATGGCAATATCTGTCTGTCCGACGGTCGGTCAATTTGGTCCTGAAATATCAGCATATTGGACATCGGACATTCCTGGTCCCCAAAGGATAAATCCTATCACTTAGGTGATCCATTGACTTTCCCTCTAGAGCCACAATGAGATCAACATATGAGGTTTTGAGTGATATATGAATTGTAATAACTACAATAACATTGGTGACCCCCTGGCTTTTCATTTAGCACTATCATCAGATCATAATTTAAACTTCCAAATACAAAATACAAATCTAAATACCTGCCAAACTAATCACATCAGCCTCAGCTGTTCATTATGTTAACTGCTGATTAGCAAATGTTAGTATGCAAACACACTGAACTAAGAGGGTGAACATAATAAACATTATGGCCTACCCACTAAACATCATTTCAGTGTTGTCCTTATAAGCATGTTAGCATGCTAATATTAGCATTTACCTCAGGTATACCTGAGTCCATCGCTTCAGGCCTCCCTTTGAAGCCTCTCCCCATAAATATGTTATGAACGTAAACAACAAACATGACTGTTAGTACTCACAGCTGTCAAGCTAGCAGCTTGTGGAAGACTCTGGTGACGTGTCATGAGTGCACGGGCAGCGTGCACGCAGACAGGCAGCCAGATAGCAGGTAAATAGACAGGCAGGTAGCCCGTCCA
Organism: Helicolenus hilgendorfi; assembly: GCA_916700815.1. Taxonomy (NCBI): domain Eukaryota; kingdom Metazoa; phylum Chordata; class Actinopteri; order Perciformes; family Sebastidae; genus Helicolenus; species Helicolenus hilgendorfi. Next base: position 5,399 of record CAKALG010000410.1, on the reverse strand, counting down.
ATCATTTCATTCAGACCGAATGAAATGATTGGACGGGCTCATTACATTCCTGCGACAGCCACAGATACCAGATTTTATCCCATTTTTTGTCTGAGCATTTGATATATAGATTACTATCGGGATGTAAAGAGAATTTAAACAAATATAACAAAAAATGTATTTGAACAAAACTACCAATCCTACCATTAAGTGATAATCAGAACAGGCAATGATTAAATTCAAGTTTCCAGCATCACAGTTCCATAGTGCAAAACATGTTAGTAAGAAGGCAGTAAAAAAGTTAGTAGTACAAAGTACAAAGTACAAAAAACATATACCAGATATAAAAATGCAAGAAGATGAAGAAAACTTTCAAACCTGAATATAGTGCAGATTAAAACATCATATCGCATTCTTTATAATACGACACACAGTATGTTGTAAAACATGCCAGTGGTATGATGATGATACATGGATAGTGACAGTTGTGCTTTTTAATATCGAGGTACAGTGTTTATTTGTAGTGATGATCTTGTATGGTGATGCCAAAGTCCAGAATTATAGAGATGAGTCATGTTCTGTTGATGGTGATGTATTTTATGTTGGTAACGGTGACGTTGATAATATTCAACACACACTTAAAGCCTTTGCTTCCTGTAGCTCAGTTGTTATATTGTATGTTATTTATGTGTTTTATGCTTGCTGCAGCAAAAATTGCCCACTTTGGACAAATGATAAATTGACTTGACTTGGATTAAAATAAATATCTTTATCTTTATATGATATTTATTGGTAATACAGGCTGTTACAGTGCACTGTAGTCCAATTATCCGTCCCCAAATATTGGTCTGTTCATGTCAAAGAAAGTAACTGATGCTGACCTCAAAAGCTAGAGCCCAAAGACTCCTTCACTTGCATGCACAGGGATTACTCTCTATCTCAGACAATTGCTTGGCAGGAGCGAACAAACTCACAATGCCCTCTGTTACTGTGGGTGCGTGCTCCCCATACACAGCGAACTTTTGAACCACCTCTTGACCACAGCTTGAAGAGGGGTGAGACAATGGTTAGTAAACACACTGGAGTGAATGAAGGGATTAGGTATTAAGTGACAGGATGTGCTTAAAGAGGGGCAGGTGGTGGTTGAGGAAGGTCCCGCTAAGCCTCGCAGCAATGGAACATCATGCATCTCCCCGTGGCTTGTTATCCATTTCCTTCATCTTCATGCTCTGTCTCTATTGCTTTCGATCTTTCACACTTGTCCTACGGTAGCTCATCTCTTCCTGCTCATTTCCCTCGCTTTACTATCTCATCTCGCCGTTCTCTATCTCTATTGTCCTCCTCTACACAACCAGAGAAGCCTGCTCCTTAACTCAGGCTTCAGACAATTGACATTCATGAGGTTGGACATTCCGGTCCAGCCCCATTCATATGTACAGTAAGCAAAGGGACAAAAGCCACCTCACACACTATGGAGCTCAGCCCCCATGCAAAGGGTCACAGAGGAGCTGGGTAAATCTCAGTTGTTTCACTATAGACTAAGGTACATTTTGGTGTATACAATGTAAATTCAATACACTTTGCAACATAGTTTACAGTCCACAAAAATAGTCTGCAGTTGCTGTTTGCAGCTAACGACTGAATCTGTAACTTCATACGTTTTCTAGCTGACTTGGTGCGGATATTTAACATGTCAAACTAAAGATAATCCTTTTTTGCTTCACAGGAACCTGGAAAAGCATGCATCTGTTTCCAGGGGTGCATTGTGGGTAGTGGAAAGCTCCTCTCATCGGGGTGGTAATGAGTTTCTGAGCTCCCACTTGTCAACGTAGTAAATCCACATCTTATATATCTGAGGCCCAGGCAGCACCCTCTCTCCAGTTTTCACATCAAGTAAGCAACATGGCCTCAAGAACATCTAGTGGAAAATATTTATGACTACAGCGTAAAGATACAGAGACAAGAAACTGTAAGACAACTACGAGATAAGCAGTGTTACTCTCAATATAAAAAAACAAAGCATTATGAGTATTACATGCTGCAACAGGTCGATAATGATGAAAAGAGAAAACACAGACAGCTTGATGGGGTATTATGTATTTTGAGCATGGAGACAGACTGGGAAGGGCTGGTGTGTGTTGGGTTTTGGGATTACCTCATGCACACGTAAAAGGAGAACCCCTCCTCCAACTGTGACCTAATGTGAACCAAGTCAAAGTTTAATTAACACCTGTCTGCACCACACCCTTTGTTATTTTAACTCCCTTTTCTGCTCTCTTTCTCACGTTTGTTTGCAATGTTGTTCTTGTTTTACAGATGTCACATTGTCACAGAATTGTTAAATCTACTGCTGGATTTGATATTAGGATACATTTTGATCATTCATTTTTTAAATGACTTTAGATGTGGAGACCTGAATGAAATGTTGTTCAGTCAAAGAAGATGCGTGTTAGCAGAAGAAAAGAGGAGCCCAGTAACCTCATGTGTAATAAGATCAATGTCCAAAGCGGCTCAGAGGCATTCGTTCGCTGCTTTACCTAAGTGTATACCTGTCCCAGTACTCAAAATAGTTTGTCATGACACTTCCACCTATTTATATCTCACTGGACGTCGACAAGCATGTTCTGCTGCAGGCTGTTTTAGAAGGAGCGTGTGAGGAAAGCTGGGTGTGAGAGTGAAGCCAATAATCAGTTAAATTTAGCTGGTTAAACCATGCACTTTCAGTACCTTCATTTCATAGATACACTACATTTGACCTTTTCTATTCAGACTATGGTGTATGTAAAAGTAAAACAAATGATAAAATACAACTATTCATGGATCTCTAGCCATGTGAGGAAGTCATCACGGCTCAGTCTTTGTTATGTTAAAAGACCTCAGTTAAGACCTTTTATCAGCAGGTGTGGTGTCAGCTGAACGATCTTGATTAGATGTGACCGTTTGCCCATGTGTTCTCATGTATATGATGTCAAAGTCAGATCACCTCTGTGTAATGAGATCCCACAACATCTGTAGTCCTTCAGATTGACTTGAAAGCCGTCCATGGGGAGTATGTTCAGTAACGCCCCCTATGCACTCAACTTTATACCCTATAACATATCATGACCAAATCCTCTTTGCAGGTGTGCACCTGTACACCTGCTGAACAGCTTGCTGCTTCCAGTTCGACCCCAGAGGTTTCATTCCCTAGCCAAATTAGCTTTAGCCATCATCCAATTACATTATGGGGAGACAGTAAAAGTGAATATGGGTAAAAATTTTAGCTAACAGAAATCACCTCGAAACTTCCAAAAATTATTACTTATATCTGTTTGTATCACTGCATAAATCAGAAGATACAGTTGAGTCATAAAAACAATACATTTTCACCATGTTTTTATGAAATAAAATTACAGTGGACAGGTGGACTCATCTTCCGACAACAGACCCAAATAGTGAGTCTTTTGGAAGTAAATGACAGACATGTTGAACACAAAAAAAGACAAGCCCAGAGAGAGCGAGCGTACAAATAGGCCCCCGACCTCTCTATTGTGGGGAGATGTGCCCTCAGAGATGAGCAAGCTCTACAGCTGGAAAGGTCAGCAAGCACACAAGGTCAAGCCGACACGGTCCCGCTATACTCAACATCAAAGACAAGTCCAGCGCCGGTCATGCTCTCTTTGAGCCGGGTTGAAAACAGCAGCACTAATCCCACCGACCACTCGCTGTCGCTCTTTCAGAGAGGACAGAGGTCATCTGGATGTACGAATCCTAATAAGTTGATTCGATTGTAGCAACTCTCTTAACTAAGAAATGCGATCTTTGATGTGTGGCGTTTGTGCCCTTTTAGACCTGTCTTGTGTTTGATGAATAGGGAAAAGAATGCTGCTGAATTAACATATGCACTTTAGTGAGACTTTATATCCAAAGAATGATTAGTCTTTGATGGCAAACTGAACATTTCTAGTTAAAGAAGAGAGAATGAATTAATGAAGGATCCATGAGTCTTAAAAATAATGCTCTTCACAGTGATTAAATCTGCAGGGAACAAAACTTCAAAGTAAAATTTGATGAAATGCTAAAAATGTTTGTCAGCCCTATAAGCTTCTTAGTTGGGAACTTTAAGGTCACAGTGGCTTTCTAATGGGAGAAAACATTATTATGTATGACCACGGGAGAGAGAGCTGATGTGTGGAGGGCCAGTCACTCGACTATGTACCTTCACGAGTGCCCTTTTGCTCACCCCGTCTTTGGAAGAATTTGAATGGAAAGATACCAAGGCAGATTTTGGAAATGAGATTATTGGGCAAATCTGTGCAGCTGCCCAACGTTTAATCTCCTCATGACAGCTCAGAAATGAGGAGCCTCTTATCATCTGTCATTCCTTCTAAATCCCATGTGCCCTTTGCCATGTACACCAACTGTTTTAAAACCTCAGGCCTCTCCTCGGAAACCTGAGCTTCTGCTACCATCATCTTAATGTCTGTTTGTGAAGTTGTAGCAGTGTGACTTTGTGTTTTAAAGTGTGTTTACTTACATTTAAATGACTGAGACTGATAAGTTTCGCCCTCTAATTAAACACGGCTGTCTTGTTGAATACACAACTTATTAAACCCACAGCTGGGCAGGAAGCCAGATAAGGAGCCGTTAGCACTATCTGTGCTAAACTGGTCTGCCTCAGTGGGACGTTTGTGAGGATTAAGGGTACATTTTTTCAACATGTCTGATAAATAGTCACCAGAAGTCAGCAGATGAGATTTTGCAAATGTTGCATACTCACTTATGAAGACAAGTTGGGTGCTATTAATACCAAAGCTACTTAGCTCAATCAGCTCATGGACAACAACGTCATTAGCTGTCTAAAGATAACAGAAATGTGAGGAATACATAAACACTCAAATTAACCCAATATATATTAAATTTGTTTATTCTAATAAGAAGAAATTAACAGAAAATAAACAATTATTTGCAATAAGAAATGTAAAAAGATTGGTTTTATTTCTCAGGTACATACAACAGAAATGTCCATGAAATTGTCAAATGCAGCAGCATGCTATGAGAAACTTTAATTACAACATAAGTATTTACAAATTAAGTTTAAGTGTAATAATTGTGTTATACATGCTTTTATACAATGCACAATTTTGTACAGTTTCAGGTTCAACCATTGTAAATTTGACTTTTTTTTTTAGTTTTAATAAAACAATCAGTGCACAAATGCAGTCCAGTTTAATTGCTAGTTCTCAGTGATGATTAATGGTGTTGAGTTCAAAGACCAGGTTTGCAAACAGTTTGGAAAGCATTTCCCACAGTCCTCTGTGTTTTTCAAACAGTTCTCACTCTGCCCAAAGGGAACATTACTAGACCAGGGTCATGACCTTCAGCGAGGCAGGCTGGAACCGACGAATCTTCTTCTTCAGGGCTCGGGAAGCTTTGATGCG
>CAKALG010000409.1:0-16818 GCA_916700815.1 Helicolenus hilgendorfi | reverse complement strand
TATTATTTTCATGGCTAATTAATGTGCAGGAGTGTCCACGTACCCATTGTATCTCGCTGAACATGTGGTTCCCTGCACATTACAGACATAGAGCTGTTCTATTTTCTGCTATCAGTGTTTGTTTTTGCACAGTGGATCTTGAAGGCTATAGAGCTACTGTATACAGAAGGGCACATACGGAGGCCTGCTCATGCCCCCTGGTGGTGGTTTGGTGCTGATCCTGTTGAGGAGTCGGAGACCTTCCTGATGGTGGAAGTGTTGTCAGAAGCGACTGAGTCAGAGTTAACAAGATGGTTCTTTTTGCAGCGACCGCCCACTGTCACAGTGCGGCTCCAGTCTGAACACACAGTGAAAGACAGAGAGAGAGAGAAAACAATGCATAAATCATCCGTCTTGAAAATACTTCCCCCTCAACCATCTGGCCACTGTGCTGCAATACGTTCCACGTCCATAAACAATATGTACCTGAGTAATCACTGAGTCTGAAACGACCGCAGCACAAGTGGATTCTCCACTGTTTCCTCACATTTTCTTTCATCAAACAGTGGAACAAAAAGACAAAAAACCCTGTAGGACAAAAGAGCAGACATTGTAGACAATTGTGAAATACTGCAACATGATATAGACATAGTAGTATTTTTGTTTTACTATACCTTTTAGCACTTCATAGTTTCATTTTCATTTATTACCTTTAACTGCACTCTTAAAAGTGTTATTGTCTTTACATCTGTGTACCACAAATATGAAATCAGTTTAAAGGGGACCTATTATGCTTTTGTGTTTTTCCCTTTTCTTTAGTGTGTTGTATATTATTTTGTGAATGTTAAAGGTCTGCAAAGTTACAAAGCCCAAAATCCAAGCCAAAGGGAGTTACTCTCCCCCACAGAAACACTGATCCTGAACTACCTGAAACGCCTTGCTTGAAGTCCCGCCTTTTCTTCTGTAACGTGGTGATGTCACCAAGTAACACATTTGCATAATACCTGTGTAGCGGTTAGTTTGGCACGCCCTCAAACAAAGCAGTTAGAGCTGGAGCGGAGTCCATAGAGTTTGGTTAAGCTGACCTATCAGAGCAGACTGGGCTTTTCTGGAGGGGACGGCGGCGCTCAAACAGAGCATTTCAGGCCGAGGGTGAAAAGAGGTGCTGCAGCACAGCCATATGAGAAAAATAAAGCATTTTTTGAACATTAAAGCATGTAAACATGTTCTAGTAGAAACCCAAAATACAAGTAAGCACCTGAAAATGAGCATAATAGGTCCTCTTTAAAACCAAGGAGATAAACTGTAAAAATGCATGGTGGTAAATGTGAACAGTTTGAACACATGCTGAGTTCAAAATGACTCGCTCTTCTTCTGTAACTACTTAGCACCAGCTGCAGCTCATATTTACCCTGCAAGGTGTTGACGATGGCAAACAGGTACAGCAGGACCACTTTGCCCGGCCCAAATGAAAAGAAGCCCATTGACCACGTCAGGCCCAACAGGACGGTGAGACTGGCCACCGCCCTCAAGTCATGCAGAGCACTGCTGCTGTTTGTTGACTGCTTATTGGCCTTCATTTGTCTGATCTGGATCAGAACCACGACGAATACAGAGACGTTGCACAGAAGGATCAGAAGGACAAACGCCACCACCGTTACGTAGAAGAAGACATCATTCTGAATCCAGCAGCTGGAGGAAGGGAGAGGGACGGTCACCATGTCATTTACACTGGGATTTATGATAAATGTCATCAACTACATGCTTTATTTGTTTTAGACACTGCCGAATGTCAATTTAGACATGAAGCTCCCATGACTCACCATGACTCACCCTGCTTCAACTACAGACCACTAGTGCTTGTACTTACAATTCAGCGGACTGAAACACCACTGTCGACTCTTTAGACACTTTGCTGCCGTACGCATCTTTATCTATGGCCAGCACCAGGCTGATTATGACCAGAGGAACACCTGTGGGAACACACACAAAAAATACTATTCAGATCAGAGTTAACTGAACTGAACTGAACTGAACATATTCACACACTGTGGCAAAGAAGAAAACAATTCCCAAATATATTTCTGGTTTGAACTTTTGTTGATTTACGTTTTTCTCTTAAATTCCCATCTGACAGTGTGAGGTGTTCATTTCCCTGCCATTAATAATGAAATGAGTGTTATTTTCTGTCCGTTGAAGTTTCTGCTTTTGAATTAATTCTCAAATTAAAAACAAACAAAAAAATTTTTATTTTAAATAGCTGTTTTCCACTTACTATAAAGGTTCTGCTACAACCCCTGGATCACGTTTAACTCACTGGTGATGCTTTATTTTATGGTTCTTTTTTCAATCTAATCTAATTATAGGTAAAATACAGACTTTGTTCTATATGTACACACTTCCACTTAAAGCTGCAGTCCGTAACTTTGAGCAAATCTGATAAAAAGTTATTTTTATAAAACGGTCACTATATCCTGACAGTAGTGCATGAGAGAGATAATCTGAAAAAAATCATGTGCCTCTGTGTCCTCCGGTGTCCTCCTGTGCTCCTAATGGCATCTGTGAGATTTCACCGTGCCCGAGTAAAACCAATCAATCAGAGCAGCCGAGGAATTTGTGACCTGACATGTTAAAAACAGTCGAGCCAAAAACAAGCACCGCCCACCGGCCGTAGCAAACTTTCTCATTTTACAGCTAAACAGTACACTACAAGATGTTTCTGAAAACATTTGAGGAGAGAAATAGGCATTACAGTAACAGAATATTGATTAATATTTGATCAGCGCTGCCCAGTTTGACCATTTGATCGAAGTTTGCGAGTTTCACCAGCAGTGATTGACAGCTGCTTTAGAGACTGCTCGGCTCTGATTGGTTGTTTTTCTTCAGGCGTGTGCAATCTTGCAAATGTCATTAGGAGAACTACAGGAGGACACAGAGGCACATGATTTCTTTCAGATTACTTGTCTCATGCACTACTGTCAGGATATAGCGACCGTTTCATAAAAATAATAACTTATAATAATAACTAATAAAAACTTTTTTAACGCATTTGCGCAAAGTAACCGACTGCAACTTCAAAATCAAGATTCGTAAAACCCCAGCTGCTTGAGCCCAACCAATCAAAATCCACTCCTGAACCTGAATCAGCCCACTGGACTTTTTCAGCTACAATGAGAAGCAATTCAAGTTCTGTCTTACCCCATCCTACAGCACAGAACTTAAGGATATAGGAGGGAACGTAGATGTTGAAGACCTTGACCAGAGCGAGGTACATATGCACGGCCTCCAGGCCCATCCAGGTGAAAGAGGCCAGCAGGAAGTAGTGCAGTGTTGCAGCGGTGGCAATGCACAGACTGTAGTTGGAGAAGGACGAGAGCCAGGAGTTCAGCAGGAAGAGCATGCTCAACCCCAGCAGGGCAGCTGACAGGTTGATGAGTATCTTAGATGGGTAGTCTCGACGCAGCTTCCTGAAATGTGCCACAGGGAACAACTCGGTCTGAACGGCCTCTGGATTTCACACTGATAGCAAGCTAAATTTGATTTTAAGCAGCATTGCTAATGCACGACCTTCACTTATCCAACGCTAGCCTCCTCTAGCTGGTTATTGCAGAAAATGTTTTGAGCATGATAGTGTGACTTACTCGAAAGCAAGGTAGGTGAGAAGAGTGATGCCCAGAAAGATGGAGGATATACCACAACCAAGATATGAGATCACTGTCAGAATCTGGCTGTCAGCTTCACTGATGTGTGTTCTGTATACATCCTGAAACACAATATACAAACTAAATCTATTGTTTGCTTGTATTTAAACCCCCCTAGTGGTAGTACCCAAACAGACACAATGGGAAGCATAAGTGCAAGACTGTGCTGTTAAGACTCATCCCATCATAATTATTTGAAAAATAAATGATATAATTATGAAGCAAATTCAGGCGTTGTGGTGTTAACATCAGCTTCTTGCATCATTAGCAACTGGCCAGATTGCACCCAGTATGTTGGTGCTTGTGGGTGTTGCTTGTTCACTGGTTTGATTGATAAAAAGCAGACCAATGACTCACCAGGAGTACAGCGAAATGTGTGAGGTGATCACAGAGACAGCTTGTCTGATATGCAGAAATACTCAGGGTGTCACAACCATTGCTGTTCCAACCACCCTGCCCACCTGCCAGACAAACATTTGATTAAAGCAGCTTATCACAAACATCTTCCCGCGTTGAGGATCTTTATTGATGTCACTAGTTCCTAAAACGTCATCTAAATCCAACTGTAAACATAAAGTATAATAAATAATGACAAACTCACCGTTTTTCTGGAAATCCCAAAACGCACATTGTACTTTGTCATCTGTCTGTAAAAACACGGAGGTGATGATGGTTTTAGAGTGAAATACAGAACCTTTTTTCCTACTAATGAACTGTATTCATTTCTCACCTGTTTGGGTGTTTGGTGGCTGAGGGTCACCACCACTCGATCCTTTAGGTTGCTGATATCGCTGTTATTGATGCTGGCAGATACTATATAGGAATTCAATTTCCAGCTGCTCTGCGTTGCATTGGAGTGTGGTTCCTGTTAAAAATATTGTCACATTAGGAGACAGGACAAGGATGAGGTCATTGGTCAATAAAATATGCTAAAAATATCTTTATTTCAGTGCCACATTTGTTTTATTGTTATTTCTTAAAAGAAGACTTTAACATTTCGCTAAGTCGTTTTCTTGCCGAGAGTGAAATGAGATATTTGATACCACTCTCATGTTTGTACAGTAAATATGAAGCTACAGCCGGTTAACTTAGCTTAGCACAAAGACTGGAAACAGGGGGAAACAGCTAGCCTGTCTCAGTTCAAAATCCTCTAAATTTGCACATCATATCTTATTTGTTTAATCCTCACAAAAACCCAAGTGTAAAACAACAATTCTCAACCTCAAGGTGAAGACAAAACTCCAGGAAGTCACTGCGCCCAGCCAAGGAACAGTCTGGTACATAACCCCCGTAAACCCACAAATTGACATTTTTACAGTTTGTTTTTTGTACGGATTAAACAGAAATAATGTGTTTTAATTATGAGCCGCTTGTAGGCGTTTTTTAGTTTTTTAGTTTGGCCCATGTCCCATCCACTAACATAAGAGGCAAGCATTATAACCTAAACTGGAGCCAGCCACTAGGGGGCGATTGAGATGTTTTGGCTCACTTTTAGGGAGTTGTCATGTTGTCCATCTTATGCTGTTACAGACTACATACAGTCAATGGTTTCCAATCTCAATGATGAGCTAAGCTAACCATCTCCTGTCTGTATAACTTCATAATTTATCCCACAGACGTGAGAGTGGTGTCGATCTTTTCATTTAACTCTCTGCAAGACAGCGAATAAGCTTATTTTCCAAAATGTCACAAAAAGCACAATAAGAAAAATTAAAAAGAAGAGAACAAGATGACAAATAGTAACAACCGAAGAAGATTTAATACCGGAAAAAGTTCATTTGTTCCATAGAACTGAAACTGGACTCGGGTTTTATTCCTCTCTCCAGGAGGGAAATAGTTGTGGATTTCGGAGGGCAAAGAGATAGTTGCATTGGTGTCAGGGAGCGGTTGACTCACAAAGCTCTGGCTGACAAAAATCTGAGGAAAAAAAGGTCATGGGTCATTTCTGATCAACTGTCAATCTAAAAACAACTGTCAATTTATTAACACAGTTTCCAGGACATTAATGCAACAGAAATACAGCAGACATTTTCACATGTCACAGTAGGGTAAACACAGGTGTAATAGTGTGGCACAGCCATTCCTAACCTTGAGAATAAGATCCTGTGTCTTTTAAAGATTACCTGTCTAAATAAATGTTAAATTAAAAAAAATCCAGTGAGCCAGCATGCATAATACCACGGCCTGGCCCACCTAAATGGAACAGGGCTATAATTAATGTTATTAATTACTCCTGCGTTTACCATGGAATGACTGTTCCGGCCTGAGAAAAGTAAACTTTTAGTTAATTTTTGCAGCAGCTAGGTGGTGCTGATTCTTTTTAAAACAGGCTACATTGCTTGAGCTTTGAACCCTGTAGGTGGCCATCTTTGTTTTCCCTGCACTCCTGGGTAGAAGGCACATCGTGAAACTATTTTGTTGAACCATTTACATCCGTCTTCTGTTGGAATCATTCTTTAGATGCATTGTCTGTAAGTACAGATTTTATAAGATGCCCATATTTGCGTGAATGTTTATATTTTGTGTGGATGGCTATAGGTTGTTTTTATGTGTTATGCACTATTCATCCTTCACCATGTAACCTGTTGTCTTAATGGCTTTCAGCTACCTATATTGGTAGCCAGATATATCAGATTTATGAGGCATAAAATAGGCATGATGGAAATGTGTATGAATGAGGCTTATCTTACTCATTGTTTCCTTTACTTTCTTTCTTCACTTGAATTTTACCCCATTCTCATACTGTCAATACTAAACGGTGGTGCGTAGTGAATCCATCCTTCTTTGACTACGGTGTGTTGAAAGAGTCATTAAGGAAGAGGACTCTTTGATGAGGGCGGAACAATGACATGTCAAAATGGCTGCTGTGAAAAATGCCCGACATTTCTTTGGCTTGTGGATATCTCACTTACTCGTGAGTAAAACGTGCCGCCCCCTTCATTGCATATTATAGCATCTCACCTCTGGATTCATGGTTGAAGAAATGGAGGACACACCAAAGGTGAGGCCACTGAATTCATTTCTATCTACGTTGATCATGGACAGGGCCAGAGAGGGTGCTGTTATACTGACAAATTCATCTTGGAAATCCATATTGTTCCCCATTTGATCTGTCAGATTAAGGACACTTTTCCCAAAGAAAAAATACAGACAGATTAACAAGAAAATAAGATTAGAGAAGACAAGATTTAGAGGAATAGAGGGAAGGAAGAAGGAAGAAGTATGAGGACCTTTTACTGAAGTAAAAGTAGCAATACAACAGTGTAAAAATACTTTCTTACAAGTAAAAGTCCTGCGTTCAAAGTCTTACTTAAGTAAAAGTACAAAAGTATTAGCATCAAAGTATACTTAAAGTATCAAAGGTAAAAGTACTCATTATGCATTTTGATTTTAATTATAAATAGTAATGCATGAGTCCATCATTTTAATCTTGCAGCTGGTAAAGGTGGAGCTCATTTTAAGTACTTTATATACTGCTGGGTAACTTAACCTGTGATAATACACCATAATGTATTAGTTGATTTTAAAAAAAATATATTTTCTATTAATAATCTGAATGTGCAAAGTAACTAGTAACTAAAGACACACACTTACATGCTGGCCACTGGCGTGATGTCAGTTTTGGAAATCAGGATATCTGCAACAATATTGACGATGTCGGCACCAACAGCAGGTTTGATGCTGCTGATATCAACCACTTCACTGAGCTTCTCCACCACCGTGTCCAGCTCGGAGGAAGATAGCTCTGCACTGCTACCTAACTGAACATCCACAAGGTCCTGAATCATGTCCACCACCTCGGCCGCGTTACCTACAAAACAATACTGTCATTAATGTTTCTAGTTGTTGTTTTCGCCATGCTTTTCTGTTGTAGTTTTGTTTGATTTTGATTTATGATTTGCACGATTGTTCATTTTTTATCTGTTCAAAATGTACCTTAAAGAGAGATTTGTCCAGTATTTATTACTCTTACCAACATGGGAGTGGGCAAATATGCTTGCTTTATGCAAAACCCTCACAGGTACTGCATTTAACATAAAAAATATGCTCAAATCATAACATGGGAAATCTGAAGCCCAACAGGCAACAACAGCTGTCAGTGTGTCAGTGTGCTGACTTGACTATGACTTGCCCCAAACTGCATGTGATTATCATAAAGTGGGCACGTCTGTAAAGGGGAGACTCGTGGGTACCCATAGAACCCGTTTTCATTCATATATCTTGAGGTCAGAGGTCAAGGGACCCCTTCATCGCCAAAATTGAGTGTAAGTTTGCAGGGTTATTTAGCCTCCTTTGTGACAAGCTAGTATGACATGGTTGGTACCAATGGTTTCTTTAGGTTTTTTCTAGTTTCATATGATACCAACATCTTCATTCTAGCCTTTAAACTGAGCTCGCTACAATCTAAAAATCGTAAGTTGCGTTAATGCATTAAAGAAATTAGAGGCGTTAAAACGAATTTGCTTTAACGCGTTAATATTGCTCTAGATTTAACATATTTCCAATACAGGGCGTGAAACAGATGTGCTGCGCAGAGAGTTTATAACTATTGTTAATTTTCAACTCTTGTCCCTAGTTGGGCTTTTACATCTACATGGTAATTAAAATACACAGCTTTCTATATCATAAGACCACAATACACTACAAATAGAAATAGAATAAAATACACATCACACAGTACACCAATACCACTTGGTAATTTACAGTACAATTTGCTAAAAATGGATACAGCTCTGGTTTGTTTTTAGCCAACACTTAACCTTTGTTGTAAAGGACTGTATACCTGGAATTAATTTGATTTCAGTTGGTAATGTGTAGTTGACAACCCTTCATGGAGAAAGCTGATTTAGTGCTATGATGTGTTACTCTATTACTATTTTCTTTTGATATATCAGGATTTAGATGGAAGGATAAAGAATAAACAAGAAAGGGAAATGTATCTTTTTTAAATAATATTATAAACAATGGATGGTGTGTGACTGATGCTCTTACCGGTAGTGACAGTGATGTTGTCGAGGTCTGATATGGTTATAAGCGATTTGCAGTTCTTCATATCAGGATTAGCCCAGCTGGTTGCGTCAGTTTCAATGTCTAACTTACTAAAGAGAATCAGAGGAACAGAAACAACAGAGGAAGAAGACATCATTAATGATTTCTGGTCTGTTTATTGAACTTGACAAAGTATCAGAAAAAGGGTGATAAAAACCACCTGTCCACTGCTGATGATGTGTTTTAATCTTAATAAGCATCAACGGCTTCACTAAGAGACCATAAAACTGATTACCCATATTGTCCCTTGAGTGATATTTATATCAAATTTGTCAGCCAGAAGATTGAAGCCCTTCATTACACTAATAATTCACTTATAGGAAATTGATTTGAGCTGCAGGCTGGCACGGATCCATCAGTGTTACATGTATGTGGGTCAGAGCTTGTGTGCAGAGTGGGAGGACTGGTTGAGAACAGGACATCGTAATTGAGGGATTTTTTTCTTGTCTCGCTGAGCTGTCTCTATGGAAACAGGTTGTTACGACAAAGACAAACAGGATCTGTACGAGTAAATAGAGCAATATACCAAAAAAGAGATGAGTGCCGGCTCAGATGAGTCAGGCTGGTGTGAATAAACCCCTGAACATTATTACACTTTGTCTCAATTGTAAATCACAATATGCGTCATTATAAAGACATTTATAATACGCTGCTTTATAATGTCAGTCAATAAATCATTTTGTACAGCATGACGGTTGTTCAAGTGTTGGGGCTGATTATTGGCATATGTTAAGATCATAATCTTACCCTGATAATTTCATCGTCTCCGGTCAAATATTAAATCCACCGGACGTTAAATGAAAGTTAATGTCTTACCAAAGCCTGAAGGCTTTCTCTGATGTGGGCTCTCTGCAACCCATGTCTTGGTTGACTTGTGGAAATGCTTCAGGCCAAATGTATAATCCATAGATTGTTGAAGTAGTTTCTTCTAAACAGTTTTCTGGCACTGAAAAATAAGATATACACGTTGTCAAGTCTTCTTCCATAACTGAACACATCTTTATATGTGTTGGGTAAATCCAACTTACCAATGTGCTTGATCGCCACCTCCATAGGTTGAATAATAATGGAGTTATTTTCATACTTTGATGTCAAGGCAGCTTTAATAAAGGTTTGAGTTTCTGCCGCACTGTTCATGTTGTATTCTTGAACATGGAAGGTGCAGCAATATCTGCGGATGAAATATACAATTAGTTGCATATAAAACAGGAAGCTTTCTGCACCATAATTCTTCTCCTGTTTTAGTCACCTACTGTTTTTGTTGGCCGGGGACAATCTAAAAGAAAGCACACCAGAGAGATGTTGCGTTGTATACATCAGTTGATATAGTAGTGTGAGATATTATTCCAAGGATTGAACTATAAAGTGAATTTGTATCTGTTGATCTGACTTGTCTTGCTATTAAAATGAACCACATTCTCACCATCAGTCCATTGTGTTGCTCCATGTTCCTATGAAATATTACAGATGAATAATAAGTCAACCAGAGATGCTAGTCATGCAACAATAAAGTGAATTCAATGGGACCCACCTGCCAGCGTTCTCCTTTATGAGGAGATTCAGCACAATCATGGTGACATTCACCTCCAGCTGTTCTTTCACCTTTTGCCCAAAGAGAATTAATTCAGTTTACACATTTTTTTTATTGTAAAGGACACTTTCATGTGCAGTTATGTGAGCCTCATACCCATTTCTCAATAATCTCCTCTGGTTTTGTCGGGCTGCCAGTCATACTTAAGGTCAGATTAACTCTGAAGAACTTGTCTGGTCCAACTGCGGGAGTGAAAAGACAGCAGATAATACAGCGATGCATCTTTTTGCTAAAACTATTTCAATACTATTATTTCAAAATATTACAAAAAAAAGCCAACAACAACATAAATATGAAGCCTATTAAATAGGCCCTATTTTCTGATTTGCCCGCAGCATCACCCCGATGCATCACACTATAATAGCTAATAAATAGCTAGAGTTAACGTCAAGTACTTCCACCTTAAATTCATTAGGGAAAGCTGGAAAGACTATTTAGGTGTTGGGGGAATAGCCTACAACATCATTTTGAGAAATACAGTTTTTCTTTTGAGCGTGATCTGCATAGCTTATAGTCTCAAAGATATAAAGCTATGCAGTTTCTGTAATAGTAAAATCAATAATTGGTAATGGAATTAGCTGTGATGGAAGGGGCACCAGCTAAAGTCTCGCCTAGGGCGCTAAATTGGTCAGAGCCGGTGTTACACGGAAATCTGTGACCGCATAGAGCCAGTAATACATAAGCTCACCATTTCTGATGGCTGTTGTCAGAAAATGTGACCCCTTTGGTGTTCCTTTTACTTTTCTTTTTCGTTTTGTGAATATATATTTAAATTAAAAATAATAAAAATCCATTTATGTTTTTTAACAATCTAGTTTTGTGTATTTTCTGTCATGTATTACACAGGTACAGTGTACGACAGCCATCAGAAACGGTGACCTCGTGTTGCTGGCTGTCTGTGGTCACAGATTTCAGTGTAACACCGCCTCTGATTCAGACCATTCGAAGACAAAACCTGAATGAAATTGTCAAACATTTTACAGAAGAATAAAAAGTGGTGTTCTTTTTAAGCAGCATTTGTCCTCCACAGGCTCCCTGAAATAGCTGTGTCCTGTCCCCCCTCTTTAGTCTCTTCACCAATGACTGATGGCTATCAGTTAGTAAACTGTTAATGAACCCAGTACCTTTGTACTTGTAATGATAAGAAATTCAGCTTTCAATTGAACACTCAGGCAGCTGGTGGACGGCTGTTGCTCAGGAGGTTGTCCGCTAATCAGAGTTTGTGGTTCGATTCCCGGCTCCCGCAGTCTACATGTCGAAGTGTCCTTGGGCAAGATACTGAACCCCAAATTGCTCCTGTCAATGTGCAGGTGAATGTTTCTATGCAGCCTCTACCACCACTGTGTGAATGTGTGTGTGGATGGGTGAATGCTGGCTTGTGCTGTAAAGCACTTTGAGTGCTCGCTAAGACTATAAAAACGCTTTATAAATGCAGCCCATTTACCTTTTAGGCAACAAAGACTATAAATTTTGCTCAAGTTAAATATTGACAGAGAGCTGATGGTGTTATTTTACAGATCATTATCCATTTAATGTATGAAAACTGGAATCAATCAGGGCAGCGACTAAAATCATTCAAGATCCATCATAGCAAATCCAGACCAGCCTGTCTTAAAGGGACTTCTTTAGTCAGGAATTCAGGTTTCCAGTTTTTCTTCATCTCATGTGCAATAAGCACTCTCAATATGAACTGCCTCTTTGTTCCATGCACAGCTTGGCACTTCATCTTCTCCATATTGTTTCATGCTTTTGTCCCATTATTGTACTCTGTTCTGTGTACACAACCAGCACGTTTAATGTCTTTAAATGTCTCATTGTGTTTTTATGTATGTTGTTCATGTTTTTATGTTTTAATGCTGCCTTCCAGCAACATACATTTTCTCTTGTACAGTAGAACAGTGAAGATCTGAACTAAGAATCAAGAAGACGGACAAGCATGATACATCTGAGTTGTTTAGTGAACTGACCGGCCGTCTCGTTGACCTCTAGAGGATCTCCTGTCGTTGACATGTTAGCGGGTCGAGCTCCATGACTTTGAGTCGGACCTGTTTCTGTGAATCAAATGACAAGACTAGATAATATCACAGCACAAAGAGATTGTCTTGAACCTGATTAAAATAAATGACATTACTTCATATTTGTGTTACTCATGAACATTGTTTTATCGTTTCTTGCATGCTCACCTGATGAAGGTGCACCGGTGCTGACAGTTGGCAGTGGCATTGTCACTGGAGGGAGTAACTCTGACAGAGACCAAATGAATCATTTCTTAGCAACAAAAATAGCATGATGTCTGACGTAAATCAAATTATGGAAATGTAAATTTCCTTAAATAATGAGTTGTATATATTCAGGTATTTTTAGAAACACAGAAATGGCGTGTCTGGCTCTAATGTATTTCTGCAGGTGTGCAACAACTTTTTCATTAGTGTGGGCTATATATGCGGCATCCTTTTAATTCAGCCACTTAACAACCTCAGGGAAAGTGTATGGTAAATTGAATCCCTTTAATGGATTGTTAATGTTCATGCATTAAGTGGACATTTCCAGTAAACCTCAAAGTCTTCTTTGTGTCTATAAAATACAAGAACTGAACAAACATCATACAATCACATACGTACACACACTCCCGAGAGAAACGGTCAACTTTCATGTGACATGAATTTACATCCTTTTTGAAGACAATAATTATGGCCATAAAATGTGTGTTTGGTTAATGTTTGACTGATGCAGTAGTCCACTAAAACACAACAGTGAGTGTGTTTTACTGCTATACAGACTATACATACCCACAGGTAGTATGCTGATGCTGTTAGGGTCAGCTGTCAGCTTGAGGAAGTCATAAGAGAAGGTGGAACTCAGCATCGTGGCGATTGTCGCCTGAACCACTTCTACGTTAGCAGCAGGATCCACGTTCACGTAGACTTCACTGCTGAAACTGGGGATATATCACAATGACGTGTTAAATCTGCATTTGTTCCTCGTTTGGAGAATATCTGGCTTGTTTTGTGCATCTTCAGCCATCATATATACTGTAATTATTATAATCCTTTTCATGATTTGAATTAATCTTACCACTTGTCACAGGTGGAGTTTGACAATGCTCTCGATCCCTGAAAACACAGATATTGTTCACATCTTTATTAAAAGGTTTACACACCGTTGCACAATATTAGACACTCTGATGGCTCCCTCTAGATATAAGATATACATTTCACTGGTATCAATTTATTTTTCAATGCATTAACTTTAACTATCCCTATTGTCTTAAACAATTTTTTGTTCCTTATACGTCAAATTCTTCACTAAGGTGCCCTGATCAGATCCTCTCTATAGTCCCCTTTGTAGCTAAAGAAGTTGGTAAGAAAGCTTTAATGTTTTGGGCTCCTTCAGATTGGAATAACTTACCTTTAAATATTTGTTGTCTGTCATCATTTCACTTATTTAAAAATGTTTTTTTCACATCTTAAAACAGACCAATGCATTCAGGAATGCCATCTATGTATTTATGTATTATTGTTGTTTGTTTTGTCGCTGCTGTTGTGTTATATAACATTGTGTCTTGTACTGTTCTGTTTTCCGTTTGTTTTGTGAGTGTTTGTTTGGAGGTGATGCATCTCAAGGAGTTTATCCTGATATAATAAATTTCATTCAAAAGGTTGAACGATTGTACTTACTTAGCTACTTAACTGATTTATCTTAATGTAATAATTCACAGCCACTCTGCCTCTGAACTGACCTCACATACGTCATGGTCTCAATAAAAGAATCCTTTCATCTGTTCCCTATCAGCTGCTCTTTGAGGATATTGCTGCTTCTTTCTGTGGAAAATCAAACTGAGGACTCTTAATAATAGCGGTGTACCTGAGGTGGTTGAGCAGCAGAATTATTAACCACATGGCAGGAGCGGCTGTATGGGAACACAGATAACAGAAATTACAGACAGGAATGTCGTCAAACGTTTCAACCATGATTACAGAAGACACACACACATACACACACAGCTATTCTGTCTTAATGAGAAACCAGCTGGCAGTGGTGGGAAGTAACTAAATACATTCATAAGGACTGTACTTGTACTTTACATAAATCATTTTGTGCTACTTTATATTGTACTTCCACTACATTCATATGACAGTTTTGGTTAATTTACAGATTACATACAAAACAATCTAACTATAAAAAATAATTTAAGAGGTGCTGGATTACATTAACACATGTGTCTTATTAACATGATATCAAAATTTAAATATCACGGTTATCGTCAATACCGGTATATCGCGACACCCCTTGCACAGTTGTATATTAAATTGTCCAGCAGTATATAAAACAGCTAAAATTTGTTCCATCAGTAATGATAATCCAATAATATATATATTATTATATATTATAGTATAACACTTGTTGCATTGAGTACTTTAAGTGCTTTTCACTAATAATACCTGATGGTGATATTTCCAATGCAGGACTCTTTAAATCTTTATATTGCAGTATTGCTACTTTACTTCCTGTAAGTTAAGGATCTGAATACTTCCTCCACCACTAACAGCTGAATGGAGTGTTATGATAATAAAAGTTGCGTTACCTTGGCGATGACACATGGATGTCAAGGACGGAAATGTTGCGAGGGAAAATGCTCTCCATCTGATAAGAGATGACAACAAAGATGAACTATTTTTATCTGACTTGTTTGTTATTGTTTGCCAAATTTCATTTACATATCCACTCAATCTTCATACCCAGTTTCTTGTCACTTCCTCTAGTGACACTGAACATTTTCCAGGCTCTGTAGAGGGAGCTATGAATGTCCACATTTTGATTTTGTAGAGTGACCATGCTAAAAAAAGAAAAAAAGAGAAGTAAGTGGCAGCTTTAAAGAAGACATATTATGCTTATTTTCAGGTGCATATTTGTATTATAGGTTTCTACTAGAACATGTTTATATGCTTTAATGTTCAAAAAAGCTTTATTTAAAGCCCAGTCTGCTCTGATTGGTCAGCTGGCCCGTCCTGTTGTGATTGGTCAACCGAACCAAACTCTTCTAACTAGCTTTGTTTGAGGGTGTGCCAAACTAGCTTCTAAGCAGGTATTATGCAAATGTGTTACTTGGTGACATCACCACGTTATGCAAGAAAAGGCGTGACTTCAAGTAAGGCATTTCAGGTAGTTCAGGAGCAGTTTTCCTGGACTTTGGGCTTTGTAACATTGCATACCTTTTACGTGCATAAAAAATATATAACACAATAAAGGAAAGAAGAAAAAACACAAAAGCATAATAGTTCTCTTTCTCGACGTCATGGAAAATGAGGGCATGCCCTCAATGATTCCTCTAGATTTAAATAAAGGTAGAATGAATGGAAAAAATCTGCAATTTTTCCAAAGGAAAGTGTTAGACCTATCAACCGGTTTATGAACCTGTTACTGCTGAACTCAGGAATGTGTGCTTTACCTTTTCTTTGACCTTAAACTGTAGTTACTGAACAACAAAGTGTATTATCTGCCCACTCATTCCACTCGTTCAACTCTCACCTACCCTAGATTGCCTTGTTATGTGTGAGGAAACCCTGAGAGTGATTCATTTTTAAAAGTCTAGACAGCTCAAACTGCTGATGAAAAGGTCCTACTATATTTACCACAACGTAGGTCATTGTCAGGCTCAGGTCGACAGTTGTGTTTCCACTGCTGCAGGTCCCACCTCACCACGTCTCCATCTGCACAGCTCTGCTCCATCAGTTCTTCATCGCTCCACTCTCTGGCCCACATCCTGAACAGACCAATCTCACCAAGCAGATCCTTCCCAGTCTGCGGCTGCACCTGGCCATTTGTGTTTACATAATGAGACACCCCCAGAGTGAGAGTGCCGTTTGGGGCCAGTTGCAGTGATCGGGTCATGGAGCTCACAGGGGGCTCAAGCCGAATGGTTCCATTAATGTAGATCCGCAGCCTGCGAGCTGGGCCGGACCAGGTGACACAGACAGAATACCATTCAAGCAATTTCAAATCCCACTCCAGGCTGTGTTCTTCTCCAAAAAGCCACGCTGTCAGATGTGTACGTGTGCCCACTAGTCCCAGCTCTGTGTGGATTCCCCCTGGTGCTTTGTAGTCAAAACCTGTCCAAACTGTTTCATGGGTATGACGTAAAAGCATGCATACACTCAGCTCCTCCAGGGCTGGTACCACAACATCTGGTTGTAGCTGCCACACACACCCACGACTCCTGAACTGCAGCTTCTTACCCCACAGGCTGGTACTGGCAGAGGTAGCTGATCAAGAAAACCATGAAGATATTTGAGATCACACTAAAAAAAAGAGCCCGACAGGCATAATGTATGCCTTCAAAGCAATCAATTACTCTCAGCTGTCCCACAAGAGGCAATACAAACATATAAACACAATAAGACAATTGAATTTCAATTTATTTTCCACTCAATTACTTACTTACCGTTATTATTATTTTGTCTGTTTGTTTAGCTATTTCTCCTGGCTTTAATTTAATTT
>CAKALG010000408.1:0-12424 GCA_916700815.1 Helicolenus hilgendorfi | reverse complement strand
CACAGGTGTCGCTGTTAACAAGCAATTTCTGATTCTTACAAACAGTCCCTTTAGATCCATGCGCAACCTTTTTATACCACCCTAAACTTTCTGTACTTTAAAATGTTATGAATATTTGACCAACAAAACAACGTTTGCAGGGAAGATTGTAACTTGCTCGTTCTCATGAAACACTGTGGTATAAACTGCTCTTGGCAAAAAGGAAACGTACTGAAACTTTTGGACTGAAACTTTCAACCTTCTGAACTGTGTTTTTGTCTATTGTATGTGTTTGTGACCCAGGTGAGGAGGATGATGAGCTGTCCCCACACCCACAATAATTGTATGTGTTTGTCTGTATGTGTTTGTGTGCATTTGAGGCTTTTGCAATTTGAGAATGACCTGAATCCTGACTGACAGCAGCACACTGGGAGGAGAAGGTGGTTTTTAGGTTTTTGTTTTGGTTCAGGACTCCAATCCTGCGTTGATGTAAAACTGTGTAATTGCACGATTTACCAGAATTGTATTCCTTTGTTTGTTTTTTTAGCCATCCCACTGCTGGTTAAGAGTGTGTTTGTGGAAAGGGTTGTCCTATTTTCAAAACAAAGCTATAGTCTTCCTGTGCCACAATAAAAAAACTATTTTTGATAACAGAATACTTCCCGCCTGCACCACCAGTCTCTGCATCAATAAGGGGAAATGAGATTGGAAGCAGAACAGGAAAAAAAAACCCAACAACAATCCGCAGGCCTTTTCAATGAGCAGACATGTTTTCTTTGTGTGGCTAATCCCTTACACTGGAGAATGAAGGTGCTTTCACACCTGCTGTGTTTGGAGCGGTTGAATGGAAATCTGAAGCCATCTGGACAAAACACGAGGAAGTGTGGTTCGACTGCGCCGTCATAAAAAATTGACACAGACGTTTTAACTGTATCAAGCGTCAGACATTAATACAACATGCTTCACATTATTATAATGACAGATAATATACATTTGAGAGATAGAAATATGAGATTGTGTGTACAAGAAGTGTCAATTAAGACATTGCATGCACACTATGACGGACTGAAGTTTTCATGAAATGCAACAAATTTGACTCAAATGTTAGCAGCCAGTGACCTCTGCAGATTTATTCACATTTGGACATGGCCATGTGCTTTGCTGAACAGTAATTAGCAATGATAATAAAATCAGGTCAAAATACACATTGTGAATTTGATGATTACCATTCTTTCAAATGACTTCCTCGGGTCATTTGGCAAAGATTAATTCTTCAGTATTCATTCTGTGTACTTGCTGTTGGCTAAAGTCAGTGGGCTTTTCATTATCAGTGGGGATTTCATTAAAGGCTCAATGCAACACTATCAGCAGACGTCGGTCAGTTCTGCAAAATCCTGGATTATGTTCAATTGTTTTGTATGCTAATGTTATTAACATTCTCGCTTTTTTACAATTTCTGCACATGGTAATTATGGTATGATGTTGTCACAGTGTAATACAGTGGTTTCAGTATATATACCAGCCCATTTCAACCCACACTTTGCCAGATTGTCTACTTTGCATCCGCCCCTTGCTTTTACAGCCTTTGTTCTGTCTGATCCACAGACTGATTATTCTCTGCCTACACCTTTATGGTTAAGTTTGCCAGCCAGAAGAGAAGCCGCCTGAAGCAGAACAGCGGAGAAAATATTATTTTTGAATTAAAAACTTGTGAAAAAAAACCCTTGTTCCATATTTCATCCCTTTCACTTTGCCCCTTTGCACAATCAAGAAAAATGCATGAGCCCAAAGTGGGCATAGTGCCTATTGGCTACCACCAAAAGGTGAGGTAAATTAATTCATAAACATAAATGCCTTTATTTTATCGCAGCATATTGATAGAGTAATAATGTATACATTTACTGCAATATAAATGAACAAGAACATTAGTAGATTAAGTAGATTGCAGCCTTTTTTATGGACTTTTATTGCAGACATATGGGATTGAAACCGTGAGGTGTGCCAGTGCTTCGGTCCCAATCTTTAATGGCACACACAGGAAGAAAGCCCCGTTCGCCCATCATTAATACTATCGTTAAATAGGACCTATTATGCTGATTTTCAGGTGCATACTTGTATTTTGGGTTTATATTAGAACATTTACGTTGCAGTCAGTACAGACTACATGACGTACAAATGGCACGCCTAAAGCAAGAACGGTGGTGTTATTACACGCTTTCGCGTTGCGCATTATCATGTCATTCACAAGCCTTTTCATGCGAGCAGGCTGGTCAACAAGCAGCTTTGTAATGATTGCAAGACTGCATGTCTTATGTTGTATTTTCAATTACTGCTGCAACACTAATTACCATTGGATGGACCACAAAGTGAAGTGAACATGAGTTATTATCTTGGTAACTTCTTCTAAACGTGTCTTGCTAGGTTTCCAGTTAAAACTGTGCATTTATTCTGGGATCATGCAACAAGAGCTTTTTGTGTTTTCTTGATTTATGCTGCAGCAGCAATCCCAGCATAACACCATGAAACAGAATTGGATACGTGATGAAACATATGTGTATGTCACAGACACAATGGAGAGAACATGTATACATACTGTGGGTCAGCAGACCAGAGGATGGTGGAGATGCAGTTTTCTGGCTGATTGACACATAAAAGCAAAGTGCGACTGACCTTCAGTTTCCCTGACTGCTCTACAACTCACTGCTGTTTACTTCCTGTCCATAACTCCCCGAGGAGCTGTTAGCTGCCTCGCTGTGCTGTTGTGTTTCATTGTGAGAATGTGTGTTGGTGCATCAACTCAAGCGGTCTCATCTTCTCCCAGATTATATTTTGTTGCTCATTTTGCTGAGCTTCCTGCTTACGAGTGCAGAGGCACGCAGCTTCACCAATATCAAACACAACTTTTCCAAAGGAGGTCTGTCTGTTCCCCTTTGTTGTTTCATCCATTTATTCAGTCCCTATATGTGTTGGAGTCTCAGAGGCAGCGAAGGTGTGAGCTCGCTGTCTATGTTGCGTGTCTCACTGGGAGTGTGTTCACAGCTGAGAGTCGGTGCATCAGATCAGATGGTGTGAGGTTTTTAAAAGCAAAGTTTCAGTCTTATACTTCCTACTTCTTCCCCTGCACCTGCTCTCACCTTGAATGGCTTTGTGCCCGAGTGATTTATTCACAACCTGATAACAAGTATGTCTCAGCACTAAACAAGATAGCGCTGCATGTTATACCATTCGTTCATTAAAGTTTCAGTGCTGCCCTCGCCTTGAATAGCCTCAGAGTATTGCAGGAGGTAAGGTTGTTATTTGTATCTCAGTCAAATGACAGGGCAATGTGAGATTATAAGCATCCAAGTATCCAAATATTAAGATGGTTTAAGTTGAGGTTTGTTTTTGTATTTTGTAATTTTCTATCAGATATGTATTTATGTGCTATTTTACATGTTATGAAAAAATGTCAATGGCAACATGTAACCAACCAGCATGACTGGTGTTGTGTGGTATTTGCCACAATTGCCGGTTTAAAAAACAGACGACCTTCAATCCTTTTTTTTAAGTGGCAGGAAACAGGTAATTATAGTATAATTTCCATATTGCACACTCTGCTGGAAACCACACAGCTGTCTAGCAGGCAGTTTGTATACCACTGGAAGGTCAAATCTCATTGTATCTTCAATCTTTGAACATCCATATAAATCATTTAGGTTGTGTATCGTCTTGTTCCAGCTTTTCACTGAAGTTACATGATGTTTACCCCGAGTGAAATATTTAAACTCAAGACTCCGCATTTTTTTTTATGGCTGCTCCTATTCCATCAAATGGAAATAATCCATTGAGCATGGTGTTATGTTTCTCAAAAATCCAGCTGGACTATTGAATTTAGAGTAAAATTCTGTAGGTTTAAACAAAGGTTGGTTGCACAGCATGAGTTTGTATTGACTTTTTTTATTTGTTTGTTCCCCCTTGACATTAACATTGCATGTTAACACTATTCTTTCATTTGTCCATAATTCATTTTCACATTCAAAATTATTCATTCAACAAGAAAACTCTCCCGAGCACTGAGCCGCATCACATCCTCGACAATTGCAAACGGAGGAAGACTGTTTAGAGTGAATATAATGTGATGTCTGTGTGTATCACTACAGGCAGGAAAACACTAAAGATAAAGTAAAGATGTGTTTAGACACTCTCTCTCTCCAGTCTTCCAGTCTCTCAGGGAACAAGCCACGGTCTCCCATGTCACAATCCAACTTTTTGTTGACCCATACATTCACCTCAATCTCCTCCCTGTGTACTGTGGTACTTTGTGGCTCTATGACAATATCACACAACTTCCACCTTTGCTTCTGAAGTCGTTTTTAGGCATTTGCTTAATGTTGTCTCGCAACATCAGCAGGTGATTCAACAGACATGATAAACCAGCCACACATGAAGGCACTAACTGATTTGGTTTCACCATGTCACACTATATAAAAAAGTTGTTAACAACATCAGCCGTCAGGCAAATTCTGCAAAACAATTCCAGCATTGCTCCCCATCTCCATTCATATATTCAGCATTTTGCCCCAGAAACCATCAACCCTTTTACTTCCACAAGCCAAATAAACTGAAATGAGCCCAAACTATGATGGTGGGAATCTGCCTGAGACAGAAAGATTGTACTTGGCAGTGGTCCTCGGCAGTTTCTGCTGGCATTTTTATCTCTCCGTCTTGTCTCTCGCCCCACCACTCTGTGTAAAAAATGGCAAGATAACATATTGTGAGTGGGAGCGAGTGGGCAGCACTCCTGCCATTAGTGGCATTCACAGCAGCAACACCACGCTGAACAGAAACCCTTTGTAATTGGAAGTGATTGGCTCTCAATTAGGGTTTGGCATTTGGTACTTTCCTCTGGTGATTTTGGCAATTTCACGTGGGCAGCAGCATCTCCTCTGAAGTTCCCTGCTCCAACTGGTTTTTACTGTAGCTCTATGAGTAATGAGGCTGAAACATGAGCCATGGAAATCAATAAAGAGCTCCTGCTGTGGACGCTGACAAGTTGTTATTTTCTCTATTTAATTTAGTGAAAAGTCTGGCTGCTTCGGTCAGCACTTTCAAATGTCAACACAGCAAG
This sequence comes from Helicolenus hilgendorfi, assembly GCA_916700815.1. Taxonomy (NCBI): domain Eukaryota; kingdom Metazoa; phylum Chordata; class Actinopteri; order Perciformes; family Sebastidae; genus Helicolenus; species Helicolenus hilgendorfi. The sequence continues at coordinate 7,338 of CAKALG010000408.1, read as the reverse complement.
AACAATCTCTCACTTGTTCGTGAGATACACGCTGTGATGAATTACATGTAATAAGTTTTGTAACTGTTACTGTAACAGTCAACAATCACACTAAAACTAAGTTACTGTCTGCAGACAAAAATAATTAGATAGGTGTGGTCCGAGCAAGGGCACTGGAGGTAGGGGGGTAGGAAGTGAGGAAGGGGCCACTGCCGCCACAAACCCGACTTCATACTCCTGGCCCGATTTGGCATCGCGGTTGGTGAGATCCGATTTCAAGATGGTCTCTTGTTCACATGTATTTTTTATTACCGTCATTACCAAAAATAATCTGGAAAACTGTGTATGTGTATCCAAAGCCTATAATATAATTTATCCTCTAGAGCTCCATTGTTGTCCAAAAACTATTAAAATTGCATCAATGAGCCACAGCGTTGCACTGGGTGTTCCTTCATTTCAACGAACACGGGTACTTTATCATTCCCATACACACACCGTCCTGCTGCCGTAAATACTCCAAATGTGGATTAATCCACCGCTGGAAATAGTCCCCAACTAATGCACTCCTGTTTGAGTAATATGTTATAAACTACAGTGCCCATATGTGTTAAATAAAATACTTCTGAGCCATGTTTCCTGAAACTGAACTCTTAGGATCGCTTCTTATGCGCTATAATCACCGTACGGCACCTTATAATCATAGTAATTCAAAGAATATAATGTGCTATGACGATACACTCATAATAATTAGCATTAACATTAATATCAATGCTTGATATTGCATGCGTTTTTACCTGTTGTGTGGTTAAAATGCAATAAAGTGCACTTCAGGTATCAGTATCACACATATTGCACCTGCATTCTGTTGGCCCTTCTAAGCTGTTTGTTCTTCATTATACATTTTATATGTAAATGTGGAGAGGAGTGGAGGACTTAATATATTTTTTATGTATTAAGCTCGTCACTCTTAAAAGAACCTGAGATGGAGAGGTGTTTATTGTTTTACTCAAGGACTCCTCAGCAATCCGCTTCCTTCAAAACACAACTAATGGAGCTCCGTACAAAAACTGGGTGGTTCAAAGGAAGAATCCATTTTCAGATGAGCACTATCTAAACCCATGCATGCTCATCTGAAAATGGATTCTATCGTCTACCCGGTTTTAAAACATCTCTTTCCAGCACTCGGTAGACTGGAAGGATTAGTATACAGCAGTGTCAGGATTGTATTTCTGTTGCATGGATTTTGAAAAACGTATTGCTAATGAACTGGCACGAAGTCTATTGCAATACTTCGTATTAATTAGCCGCCGTAGAAACATTAATTTGCTTTTTCCCTCCTTTTTGTTAAACAGGTGCTGACTGACGTGGGACTTCAGTGTCTTAAAGAGCTCGGTCTGAATTAAACTTTATTAGAAAATGCCATATTGAATGTTCAGCCATTCAGTTTCAGCAAATTGCTTTTTGAAAGTTTCAAAACTTCTATAATGGTTAGATATTAGTGTGCATAGCCTCAATGCATATAACCCTCAATATGTTAGAGAGATAGGAGAGAAATATTAGGTTGAATTTGGGGAATTATTATAGACCATCATCATCTAAAATATTTCCTTTCTTTCATATGTATGCCTCAATGAATCTGTAGGCTAAGAAACACATTTTTTTCCCACAATAGGATTAACAAAGAGGAATATTGAGCAGCATAGAATCTGTTTCTCTGTTAACCCCTTCCTTTCAGTGCTGCTGAGCTGTACAATGGAACAATGACTCTCAAAAAATACCCCTATAGTGTTCATAATGAGAAGCAATATTCTTGTATTTTAGGAAAGAGGTCAGATCTTTTGGACATTTCAACCAGTGGCTCTAAGACGAAGTTAAGTCACTTGTTTCTTTTCCAACTCCAAATACAAACATACTGCAGCAAAGAGTACTTCATATTTAGACTCTTATCAGGATGAACAACAATACTCCTCTGTTTTGGTTTTATATGGTTTGTTTTCCTGCATTTGGATGAATTCAGTCAGACCTCTGTCCCCGTAGAGTGCATCAATAGCGGACTTATTCACCGAAGGAGCTCTATAGCAGTCTTTAGCTCGGTGACCTAGTTGCATAAAACACCAGGAGGGTAAATGCTTCCCTAACCACATCCAAACTTGTCTCAGCAGTCTGCTCGTTAAGTTCTGGCGGCTGGCAGTGCCAGCGGGAAAGACAAGTCGGCTGGGATACGCTGCTTCCTCTGACTCAGGAGAACACTTTGTGTGTCGTTTAAGAGAAGGCGTGTTGGAAGAATCAGCGTGTCGTCCAACAGCCAACAACAGCCATGGGTAAAAAAGAAGGACAACGTGAATGCCGGAGGGGTCATCTGGTTTATTTAGCTATAGCTTAGCCTGAGTGAATTCATGGTTTGTCTCTAAGAGCCAGATCTGATTTTGCCATTTTGAGAAGCGGTAGTCAGTGGATGTCAACAAAATGTAAATACGCTTGCTCACGTTGGTCGCAAATGACAAATGCAAACAACTAAAATATGGACACAAAATTGTGTATTCAGCCATGTTTTAGCACTTTTTTAGCAAACACGAGTGTTTATATGGACATATGGACATACTTATTTGATGCTGTGAGTTTGGGTCACCGTTGTGTGCTGTGCTGTTGTGACTACAGCTGCTACATACTGTATGTTTTTTGGAGGAATCTTCAACAATTGCACAGCATCTTAACAGCGTTGTGTTTTGTTCATCTGAAAATGAATCGCCGAATTTTAGGATACATGACTTTCTTTGGACACTGGTAATTACATCATTCAGTAATCATAGCGCTATCTTTGTCACCTGTTTTGTTACCCGTCCTTCTTTTTTTTACCATTTCAGGATAATAAAAAAACACCAGATTTTAGCCCAAAAGACCGGTGTTCGTGTCCCATGTGAAACCAGAAGTCAACGTTGATTTATTTTTCACAAAACTTCCGTGCTTAAGTTACGCCACTGCCAGGGTTATTATAACCCAAACCGCCATCTTCTCCTAAACCTAAGTATTTTTTGTCACGTAACTTCCGTGCTTAAGTTACGACACTTTCGGTGTTATTTCAATCCAAACCACGATATTTTCTTAAACCTAACTAAGTAGTTTGATGCCTCAGCTTAACCAAGTCGATCTTTTCCAAAACCTAACTAAGTAGTTTTATTTTGAAAAGACTCGAGTGGAAATCGACACCTGAACATTCGTAGGAAAACGCACAAAAAATCTGTTGTTGAAAGTCGCACCGAGCGTCACCAAAAAAAAGGAAATTTGTGTCTATGTACACAAATCAAATAGATTTGATTTTGTGACCATTTCACAAACTGCCGTGAGACTGTGTTGGATCCTGCCAACCACAGTAGAAGATGATGATGAGGATGCTGATGAAGGCTAAAAACCCCTCCGTGCAGCGCTGAGCTGATCTGCTTGCTGTGTGTCTGACTGAAGGAGAGCCATGTCTTCATGCTGGGGACCCAGAAGCTTCTCATGTACAAAGAAAGGAGGACTAAAAGAGGAGAGAGATTTAGCTTATAGGTTATATTCAAAGTATAGATTATAGGCTTGGTTCAGAGAGGGCTGTTTTACTAGGTCAGGGCCTCTAAGGGTTATGAGAGATTATCAAACAGTGTTTCTTCTGTTGTTCTGCCGTCTCCCTCTTTATCATCATCCAATAAAAAGGACAGAGAAGGAGAAGAGGGCTTTCAATGAGAGATAGAAGCTCACCGGAATCCATTCTTTGTGTTACAGGAGCGATCTGCTTTGGTTAGAGAGGGACACGAGGGCAGTCACTGGTGCTCTGAGGTGAACAGAGTGAATGTCAATGAAAGATGTATTTGTTGGATGAGAAATCTGATTAAGAGCATGAAAACAAAGGGCAGGAAAAGAGGCCACTCAGCACGTGATGAACGAGGGAGAAATCAAAGTTGATTCCGATTTTAAAATGCGGCGGTTGTTTCCTTCTCTTTGGTACTTCAAGGTGAAAAGGAGAGCAAAAGAGAGGACAAAAAAATAGAGGTGAATTATTTGTGCCTCTGGAAAACAATAAAACACACTTCAGACACCTTGAAATCTGAGAGTAATGTGAGTTGTTGTCACAGAGAATGCATTCTGCAGAATAATAAGAGCAAGAAAAGACGTGAGGAAGAGATTGGGCACAACTCGAGGGAGACGCACGACCTTGGGCTTTGATCTGTAGTGAGACACTACTTGTTATACTTGAACATCAAAGCAGCAAACCGAGATGATCTTTCGATCTGCGCAGCATTTCCGCCAAACAGCAGACAGAGTGGCTCATACGCATTTCAAATTGGAAAATGTGAAATCCTTTTGTTGTTTTTATTTGGTGAAACAAGACAGTTAACTACCAGAGGTGAGCTTTTCATTAGTGTAGCAGATGGGGTGCTCTTAATTCTAAAAAGAATCACCTTTGAGATGTGACAGGTTGTGGTAAATTTCTTTAACTGCTATGTTGTGTCTTCCACTGTTTGTGGTTTGACTGCTGCTGTTTTTAATTCTGTCATCTCGTTGTGTCTTTTTCTCGTGCAATGGTTAATCAGCGGCGCCACCAGCTGTTTATCTTTAGGAACCAACTCTCATATATGCATAACGGCAGTGGATGAAAACCTGGATAAGGATTGTTTTTCTCTCAGAATCAGAGGGATGGTAAGGCAATCTCAGAACCCATCGACTATCAGTCCGATAACAGATAAGCCTCTAGGGGTAAGGGGCTATATTTCTGGGGTTCTGGTTTAGCCAGCAGATAGCCGGGCCAAGACTTCCTCTTCCATGTGCTGCTCATTGTTACCTCCGCCAAGGCCAAAGGCCTAGGACGAAGGTTATGTTTTCACCGGAGTTGGTTTGTTGGTTGATTTGTTGGTTTGTTGGTTTATTGGATTGTTGGTTTGTTGGATTGTTGGTTTGTCCGTTTGGAGGATTACTCCAAAAGTTCGTGATGGATTTCAATTACATTTTTTGGAGGGGTGGGCACAACGAACAATCCAATAGATTTCGGTGGCGATCCGGATCGTGATCCAGCTTTGGGGATTTTTTTTTTCTCTGTGAAATTACGGTTGAGTTCGGCCAAAACATACTTGGTGATTGTTGGAAAGAGTAGCGATGACGGTTGATCAGCAGTACGCTGCTCCGCTACGTACAGCTGATCTCAACATAAACAACAATACACACGGATGATGGTGCTGCACAGAGAGGGGGGGCAATTGTACTCGGGCAGCTTGGCGGAGGTCTGCGTTCTCCGAGTGCCATTCTAGTTTCCTGTCTGATTAGCAACATGAGACACGAGACTGGAGTTGGAGTGGCTTCCAAGATTGCATTTCGGCCAATGCGCTCCGCCTCTTTTGCTCTCCACACGGACTGTTCACCTGCGTTCAACCAAAGCCTGCTCCAACGTGATTGGTTAATACTACTCGGACTATACGAAAGGAAACCGCCGCTTCTGATACCTACATTTTTATCTCGTTGCCTACATATTATACATGTGAATGCAGAATCTGTTTATAGAGATCGATTGTAAGACACTGCTGTTTGCATCCTGTTTTGTACCAACAGTCAATATTGGTCTGTTTTAAGCATGACCACCATCTATCCCAAACCATCACCAAGTGCTTTTTGCATCTGTACCTAACCAAACCTTATGTATAACAGTCACAGGTCAGAAAACTGTCATATGAATAATTAAAATAAACTGTGAAATGCCTTTTGTTAGTCACTGACAAATTCTGCTGTCTTGCCGATAGGGACACCGGACAATGACGAAGGACATATTTAGTTTGAAAGATTTACTGAAAATATCACAATTTTTTCTATTCTGAGCATCACATGTCAGCTGAATGAGGCTCCTCTGCTTCTTTGTTGGTTTTGCAAAGCTTGTAGCTGAAGGCTGACATTTTGCCCTAACTGTTTTTTTTGTTGTTGTTATTTTTTAGTTTCTATCCAAAAAACTGCAGAAAAATGCATTCAGTAGTTTAAAAAAAGAAGAGGAAATTAATAATAATTCTGGTTGTAAATTGGGACTGCACAGGATTTGTAATAACCACAATGATTGGCAGGTGTGCAGCTATTCAGTGCATGAATAATATGTGGAAACCATTCTTCTGCGAGAGCATTCTTCTCCAATAAAAGACTGAGATAACTTTTGAGTTCTCAAAGCCGTCTTCAAATTAGATCCCTGGGACCACCTGGCGCTCCCGAGAGTCAGGCTACTGCCGAGATGCTAATTGGACCTCGTCTGTCTCTCTCTGTCTTCCATCCATGCATCGTCTTGTGTGGGATGATCAAGGTCTCAATTACAGCAGATTCGTGGCATGTGGGAGCAGCGGGGGTAATAACGATGCTTGTTTTGTGCGGGAGACAGACAGAGAGAGAAAGAGTTCAAACAGAGACAGAAGATGAGAAACCGAAGCGCACTGCGACAGAAGAACCGCGAAGGTGCAGGAGAAGAACGGCGAGCTACGAGCAGCTACGAGGATGGAGGCGGAGGGTTAAAAACATTGTTCAGAACAATTAGGGCTATTTGTGAAGAGATTACCGGAGTTTTCTACCATAATGTTACACTTACTGATATTCTCATCATCTTTTAAAGAGATGTTCAACCTTGTTACTGAAGCACGTTGTACAGCTTCCTGAAGCCGATGATGCCAGTCTAAATATACCAAATGTCACATTTGCCGCTCAGCTCTGGAAAGTGTTTTTTTCTTTCCTCCGTCTCTCCACTTACACTCATTTGTGTCATTGTGCGACACAAATAGTCTCAAATTATGACTTCAAAGCACAAGAAAAGGCAGGAATAAAGAGGAGTCAATGTTGGAAGTGCCGCCGCTGTTTTATCTTCAGTGTTTTTAGCCGATGCTGGCAAGTGTATGTATTCTATGGATGGCAATTCAGGTCTGTCAGTCAGTCGGTCGGTCCACCACTGTCGTCCAGACTGAAATATCGAAACGCTGCGTTCCAGAAAGCTCGCAACTCAAAAATTTCAGACCTCCTACTAGAAAAGTAAAGTGGAACGTCATCTTTAAATTGGAGTTTCCTACTTGTGAGCTCATGAAAGAGCAGTCGTCTGACGTCACTCAACAATGGAATCGCACATTGTAAAAGGTAAACCATCAACTAAAAAATAACATTAAGTATATTTCCCTGTATTTAATTAAAATAATAGCTACGTGTTAGGGATGCACCGATACCACTTTTTTTCAGACCGAGTGCAAGTACAAGTACTTACATTTGGGTACTCGCCGATACCGAGTTCCGATACCAGTACTTCTCTGTGCCAAAAGACCCTCGTTAACAGCCAGCTGGAGGGTGAGAGCGACACAAGGCAGGCTGGGGAGTCCC
>CAKALG010000407.1:0-14173 GCA_916700815.1 Helicolenus hilgendorfi | reverse complement strand
CCTGAGCTGCTAAAGACGGACTGCACCTTTATCGGTGACATCACAGACGTGCCCGGGGCCTCGGTTGCCATTAACAACTGCGACGGACTGGTAAGTCCTCTTCAGCCATAAAGCCTCTTACTCCCCCCACCCCCTCAGACCCTCTTTTCATTACAGAAGTGCCATGACCTTATCAACTCTACACTGTGGGATTTTAGATGTCCGTAACTCCTGAGTTTAGCCTTTCTTTACGTCAGCCCTCGGCATTTTTACAGCACATTGTTCTTGTAGATATTCTTCAATAGCTTTTTGTACAGATGTTTGTCACGGGTGAGTGGCCATCCATTGCACCCACAAACCTAACGGATTCTCTCCCCAACCTCTTCCCAACATAAAACACGAGTGTCCTTTGTGCTCCACAACAGTGTGCAGTCCTATCCTCCCCATCACCCCTCATAAAACACTTGAACAGTAATTGGGAAATGACCTGGGCCAAAATCCCTTATAGTAGGCCAGCGAGACATTTCTGTGTTTAAGGAAGAGACTCAGTTAGTCCAAAGACTTCAAATGAAGTTCTCTGCTGAAATCCTGCAGACTTTTTAAAAGCAACACAAAGGATGTACTGTAACTCATGACGGGCATTCACAATCTGTTAAAAAATGAAGCTGGTGTTATTTTATCTTATTATCTCATTATTAATAGCAGTTCTGCTGAGGAAACGGAACCAATAATGAATTTATCCTGCTACCCGATGCCGTCTGGAGCCAGATACAGCTGAAGTATAGTTTTTTTTCCCTGAGATGAAATAGGTGCGCTTCACCTGCAATCTCACAAACTACTATGTGTTTTTTTCCCCAAAACAGATTCAGGGGAAAAATTGGTAAAATAAAAGTTAAAAGTCATCATTTTGGTGAATTGAATTTATAACGATTGGAGTGACAATCTCCTCTCCAATGTGATGTGAACACAGAAGTATGTGCTTTATCAGCAATCATAAATACATTCGTAAAGTGACGAAACTTCTCTTATCGAGTTTATCACAATAAAAGAATGTGTCACCCAACAACACAACAAAATGTCTCTTTTAGGTATTTTCCACCACATCAACGGAACAACTATTGGATAGATTGCTATGCTTTTTGTACGGACATTAATTGTTTCCAGAGGATGAATCCTATTGACCTACAGGAGATGATACCCTGAGTCTTCATGTAGCGCCACTAACAGGCCAAATTCGTCACTTGGCACACAGTTTGGCACACAGTTTTGTACAGACATGCACGGTTCCCAGAGGATGAATTTGTCTTTTTCTCTGCTGCCACCAGCAGGTTGACATTTTTAGGTTTGAGTGAAATATCTTCGCAACTATTAAGGCCGGGGGTGTGACGAATAAACGACATGAAAATGCAAAATACTCATCTGTGAAAATTATATGTCGAGAGCTTTTATTGTGAAAGGTAAGGGCAGAAGGAATGGATCTGGTCTGCGCTGCCTTTGTCAAGGTTGAAAAGAGTAATAAAGTTTGAGGTGTATGGCATGAGCTACATCAGGCTGTGGCTCCTCAGACAATACTTATTATTTTAGTGTTTTTGATTGTAGTAAAAAAGAAAGTAACACCAGCTTTATTCTTTTAATGACACACCCTCAATGGTATTCATCTGAAGTTATTGTACCTCAGTGTGCTATGCCATTTAATCTGTTTGACTACAGACTGCTGGAGTGTAAGATTGCACTGGTGCTGCTTTTGTAAAGGTATATATGCTCAAACCTGGCTGCAACATCAAGCACATCCTTCACTGCTGCATATCAAAAGGCAGCGCTGGTGTAACGCTTCCTTCAGGACCTCTGAAAAGAGCGTCACATGGATATGATGATAGGGAGAGCCCAGGGGACTTTGACTTACATCATTGTGAAATATGAATGCAAAGCCTGGTGGTCTGCATTTCCTCAGATGTGTATTCCCTCAGGATTTGATTGTCAGAGGAAGGGCCAAAGGTGCTCTGCAGGGGTCCTACTTTATTCTCTCCACATTACAGCAGTCGTTACACGGCAGCACACGTAGGGGGAGATTCTCACTGGCAGGTTTTGACAGTGTGGTTGACGAGTTTTCTTTAAGGTGGTGTGAGGAGGTTTCCATGAAAAATGAGCTGACTTCACTGGAAAATGTATAAACAGGTTGATTCCCAAGAAGAACGCTGACAGGTGTTGTTTTGCATGAAACTTGAGTCGACCATCATAAGACGTCGGACAAACAACATGCAGTATTCTTCTCAGATGAAGGCTAAAATCTCACAGTAAGCAGCCCGAAATAAAAGCTCCTGACAGTAGAGGACATTTCTATGCAACTACAAAACCCTCTTTGTAAATAACTGTAATAATGATGATAATGTATTCAATTCTTTTCAAAACACAGGTTAGAAATTGCTCTTACACATACAAGGAAAATCAGTCAATCATGAATAAACATGAGACAGTTTGCTATTCCCAGCTAATAAGAGCTACAGTGAATGCACATTACAAGTATTTAATATTAAAAGGACTTTTTAAAGTTTAGAAAGATGTTGCTGATTTGTGGAAGCTCTTTCTATTATTTAGGCAACCTAAAAGTAAAAGCAAAATTAGATCAGGAAATAACGAGATGACACTTTTCCGCTGCCGCAATCTAAAACTAAATAAGAAAGCCAGATATGAAACATTTTTTTAAACCCACCACAAATCTAAGACACATTTTTAGCGCGACAAACAGTCTTGGCAGGAATAAAGAAAGTGGCGCCAGTTCAGATGAGAGATGACTAAAATGATGAATTAGGCTTTTCCTGTCTTTAAAGATCCTCTTAAACAGACTTCCTGGTAAACAGTTCATCTTCAGTGGTGACCTCATGCTTATTTTTACTATTATTATTATACATTACTGATTATTTCCTCAATAGATTAATCGTTTGGTCTAAAAAATGTTGCATAATAGTACAAAAATTAAAGCTTCCAAGTTGACATCTTCATATTACCCCAAAAATACCCCAAATTAACTAATAAAACCAGCAAATATCCACATTTGAGAAGATGAAAGCAGTGATTTTCTTTGCCATTTTTGCTTTGAAAAAACGAATTGTTTATCAAAATGTGTTTTCTGTGGATCAAGTAATCAATTAATCATCAAGTCTTTTCAGCTCAAGCTTTATAATAATGCCATATTTCTGCTGGTAATATGAAATCATACAGCTTTTCTGTCTATAACTAATAGTGAAATAGTGGTTAACTTTTGTATTTTTCAACCTGGACCCTATTTTCCCATGTTTTTGTGTCCAAGTGAGTAATGGAGACAACACTTTTTGAAATTGGTCCAGTATTGAAGAACGCTGCAGCCACCAGCTGCTAAATGAGCTGTGATGTAATCATTTGGCGGCAACCTGGTACCATCAGTTTACGTCCAATTTGTTACGTCCATGTTTTTCAGCCGTCCCCATCTACAGCAATGTATTGCTTTTCTCTGGTGCTGGTTCTCCAAACTGGGAGCATGCCGACTATCATCTACTGTAGGTATAATACACTGACTATGGATAAGTACCTCATACAACCCCACTTCAAAACACCCAAACTATCCCTTTAAGTCTTTTGAACCAAGTCAAGCCTCAAGTCTGTGAGAAATGACTTGAAAGTCAAAAAGCAAATTTCCGGCTATGAAAATCTCAATAGCAAAATGGCCAAAATCACACCAAAAACAGGATGGAAACAGGACATTTAACATCTAGTTGCAAGTATCGAGTCTCTGTCTGTTTGGACCATAATCCGTCTATCTAACGCAGTTAGTTAAACTCTCCGAGTGTCTTTCTATTTTCTCTGAACTGGGCCGTTTAACTCCCCTTAATGGTTTCGGGATTGTACATCATTTAACCCAGTAGAGTTTTATTGAAGTGGGAAAAAGCTCTTTAATTATGAAGAGCCTGGTAACCATCAGTTAGCTTGATCACTCATGGGACAATATGTTCACATAGTTTTTCTTAAAGATGTATTTTCTTGTATTCACTGAGATTGTTCTGCTGTATTGAAGCAGAATACTGACTCCTGTTTGTCTCTGTGTTGTGCTGCATATGATGTTTTATTATGCAGCGATATTTGAGTGTCAAAGCCGCTGACATTGAGCTGACAGAACGTACAAAACTCCAGTCAAACAACTTCATCCTTTCTGAAGTGAACTACTGCAGCGTATCTGTGTGAACTTTAATATAGTCTCCTAAACTCAGTTAATGCCACTCTGACCTTTAAGTCAGTCCTCTGCAGGATTTGGCTATTTCCTCTGATTGCAGCAGGAGGAAGCAGTTCATCACTTGGGCAGATTCAGTCTCTCCAATACATTTATAGTTGAACCTCGCAGGAGATTGAGGGCTGAGATGGGGCCACACAGGATGTGAGAGTATTGCTTTGTAAATACTGTCCTGGCAGGATGTCACTTTGAAGACGCCAACAGCCATCAAAGGTCTGTCGCTCTGCCCAGTGGAAGGCTGATTTGAGAAGACTGCTGAAGCTTGCAAACACTGTATGATACCGCATTACAGTGTACCATAAGATCTGTAGTTAGCTTTTACATTATTATTATTTGAAAAGATGCTCAAAACCAGACAAAAAAAAAGTTCAGAAATACAAAAATCTGGATAAGATCTGGATTTAAAACTTGCAGCTTTTTGCAGCTCAGATATTGATTTGACGTATTGATTTTATACTTTTGTTTAAGGGACTCTAGCACACTCTCTTCACTTTCCATTACAGGAAGCATTTTCTAATGTCAACATCACAAGAGGATTTATTTTACTGTAAACTGCAGTGATCAGTGCTCTGTTACAGCAGGAAACAACACATTTTGGATATAATGGGATAAATAAAGCAAAGAAATAAAGTCTGGGTGAAAGTCAGCGTTTTAAAATTAGTTTTATTTTTGTGCATAAATCAGTGAAAAACAAAATGACTATACCATACGATATCCATACACTAATACAATCCATGATTTAAAAAAATCTGATTACACAAGTAATGTTATTTATCATTCAAATTTATCAATGGATAGGTTGATTTTAAAACAAAAAAGATCAAAATCTGACAAAAAGCTATTTATAATCCACAAATCCATATAAATCTGATTTTAATAAATACCATTGGCAGCTCAAACATTCTGTAGTGTAGCCATTTCTTCATATTTTGCTTCATAAAAGGGACTCTTTCTTCCCTTTCTATTACTGGAAGTATTTTCTGAGCTGTCAGTGTCGCAAGAAGATTTTATTTATTGTAAAATGTGACAATCAGTCCCCTTTAATGGCAGGGAAAATCCCATTTTCAATATTCTAGGACATAAAATCTGAGTAATAATCTGCTTTAAATGATCTGCCTTTTAAAGAAAAACCCAAATCTGATTTTCAAACTACTGTTGCCACCTCTGACAGTCTTAATTGTGACCATTTCATGTTTTTTGGGCACATTGTCAACAGCTAATTTGTGCCCTTTCTCTCAATTTCCCTCTTCACTCTATTTCAGGAGGCAAACATGAGATGTCAACATCACAAGAGGACCTCATTTACTGTCATGTGTCATGCTCTGAGTTCTGTTACAGCAGGAAACTAAATTAGTTGTTTTGGGACATGCAAATCTACCTTTTTAGAAATGTCCTCATATTGCTTGCAGCCTAAATGCAAAGCATGCAGGACTGCATAACTGGAGATCAAACACTCCCCAAAGCAGTGGTTGCTGATGAAAAAGCCTGTCGTTGAGGGCCAGTGGTCTTTGATCTCAAGTGGTAGCCTCTTAGCCCTCGCTAGGTGTGTGTTTTACTGTTTCTTAATTATAGCCAGGCTGCTGTCTGGAAGTCTTTACTGCAGCAGGCAGGCAGCCTGACTGCTAAATGCTTATGAGGCAGATACTTCCTCCCGTTCAGCAGCAGCAGCAGCAGTAGTGGTAATAGTAGCAGTAGCAGCGTGGGGGTGAGGTGAGGGACGGTGATCTTTGCTGCTCTGTGTGGGAGACAGCCATCATGTTTCATGCATGTCAGAGAGAGGGTTGTTTCTTGGGAAAAGCTGCTGAAACATATCAGTTCTGAACTTTGTTTTCTGCCTCTTTTAATCTCACGTGCTGAGCAGAAACAAATCTGTCAGGGTCACAGCAGAGGGTACTTTTGAATACGGTGCGAAGCGGAGTGTGTCAGCCCGTTTATGTCTCATGTTCACTCCAGTGATTCATGGATTGTGCCACAGAACCTGAATCGTTTTTCATCTCATTGCCAGAGTTTAGGATTAAGGAGACTTTATAGCTATTAGAAAGTTGAAATGGACTCACTGATATATATTTGATTTCACTAGCTGGAATCTGGATCCTATTAATTATCCTTTAACACCTAACAAGTCTTTTGGGTGGTTTGCTTACGTTGAAAGCAAATGGATTCTTTCATCATTAGACCCTCGTTATGAATTTGTAAAAGATCCCAAAGAATCCCACACGCTGTCGATCAGTCGACTCATTACTTCTATTCAGACCCTCATCGGGATAAAACTCGAGTTGTGTTTATAATTCAACGTATTCATCTATAAAACCCTCTGGAGTGCAGGGACTTTGTAGTGGATGAGTTGATAAGCTGATGGACTGGCAGACTGCTTTAAAGATACAGCTGGGAGATGGTTGACTTTTAGTGCCATGCATTGCGCCTGCATAATTTTTACGTCAGGGAAATTTTATTTAAAGGACCAGTTTAACATTTTGGGGGATCTATCGGCAGAAATGGAATATAATATTAATAAGTATGTTTTCTTTAGTGTGTGTTTTTGAGCCGTTTATATCTACATAGGGAGCGGGTCCTCTTCACGGAGTCCGACATGTTGCACCGCTGTGATTTGTATAGCATCAAATCGTAACAGAAGTTATCTCAAGATGCTTTTCATATAGAGCAGGTCTAGACCATACTCTATAATTTAGACACCCAACAAGAGTTCCCCCATGAGCATGCATTTTTATGCAACAATGGCAAGGAAAAACTCCCCTTTAGCGGGTAGAAACCTCGGGCAGTGGGCGGCCATCCGCCTTGACCGGTTGGGTAATTGATGTGTCCCCGAACACTGTGTAACACAATGTCCTGTAAAATGTCTCGCTCAATATCTTCTTTAAAAAAAAAATAAAAAAAAATCTAAGGGTAAAGATCGATGTTAATGTTTTATCTGATTTTTTTTTTTTTTTTTTTTACTTTGGAGTTATCGCCTCAAAAATCAAGCATCGGTCGGTTTCAAGTTCACATTCCTGTAACTTTTCTGGCAGTGTTCTGAAAGCTTTCCTAAAATATTCATCACAAACTAACTTTGTGAATGTTGCCAGATGCACATGGATACATGTTGTTCCTAATGACTTCCTTTGAGTTATCTCTGCGTGGAAAGGAGGGATGCTGGAGCTTGAGGTCTTGGCTGAAATGAAAGTCTTGATCTCAGTGATTTTTGCAGCAGCAGCAGCAGACCGTCTTGTTTGTGAAACTTCTCTTCCACTGAGAAACACTGCAGCCTTGTGTGGCTCCGAAGCTCTCAGCGACGCTCGTTGATATGTTAGGGGTTAATGTGTGGACCTTTATGAAGATCGATTAGACCGATAAAGATCTCAAAACGTAAAACCCTGTGCCCTTCTTCTGTATCTTGTGCATGTAAAGATCAAAGAGCAGACATACAGGCTGGTGACATCTTTAAAACACCGACTTTCTTGTCAACTTTTTCCCTGTTTTTTTAGAAATATGGGCTCCATGAAGGCATTTGCTTCCATTTACAGGATGTAATGACAGTGTTTGATCCTCGAAACACACCTGGTCTGTTATGGAGGTTTTTTATTGTGAAAGGACGGTAGTTTTATGAGTACAGTACTTCCATCGTTAACAGTCAGAGGGAGCGACTCAGCTGAGGGTGGCTGGTTTTGTTAGTTTTGTTTCTTTTTCACGTGGATGAAACGTACAGAACGCGTCTCTTTTAAGGATTCAGGAAAACAACGAAGGAATGCGACTGACCTCGAGATGTCAGGAGTGGGTGTATCATTCCCATCCTCCTCCTCCTCCTCCTCCCTCAACATGAGTCTTCGGTTCATTTCTGGCCTCTCCTCGTGTACACTCATGTGCTAAACAGGGTTCCCTTGTCACAGAGTTGATGGTTCACATACTGCAGATGTTTTATAGTGGAGCCCTGAAAGGCAAAGAAGAGGGGAAGTTTCTCATGTCTGATGTATTTTTGGACTTAAGGACTCAGGACATAATCTGTGTGTCTGTTTTTCATCCAGCTGTGCAGAGCAGGGAAGATGATGGAGGAGTGTAGATTAATGATCTGGTTGTGATGAGTAACTCCCTCACGCTGTTAAGAATGGTAACGGAGCCCCGGGCCTCAAAAACATTCAAACTTTTTAATTTTTCTCTCAGCCTTCAGAGATAAACACGGAAATACGTTAAGGCACCAGTGAGCTTGAGATTATCACACTAATGCAGGGCTGGTGCTGATTTATTATTTAAATGATGCCTAAAGGGCTAGGGCATTGTGGGTAATGTCAATAGGATAGTCAATCAGCACTGGTTCATGGCATTATTGGATTTACAGGATTTAAGCCTCAATGTGATGAAGTACTTTGTTTTTATCAGGTATTTAATTCACTGAATTCCAAACGTATCTTATATATAAACATATATGACCTCTTGTTATCACTTGACTGAAGTTCCACACGCATGGTGACGCCTGAGTCAACTCCATCCAAGATGTGTTTGAAAGCTCCGAGTTGAGATTATTTTGTCACACAAGGTCAAGAATAATGCAGAATAAACAGTTTCTATTTACAATGCAGTTTCACTTTATAAAGTATATTGGCACAATATATAACATAACTACATAAACATATACCTTGATTAAAAACGTATCCGTACATCAGTCTAACTGCTGTAAAGCTCCGTGAGTGTGTGAACAAACTCATAAATGGTAGCCAACTGTTTAATTTGATGCCTTAGGTTAAAAAAAAAGATTTCACAGGCAGAAGCACGAGGAGTGCTTCTTTTGTAGGTGAAAAACATGATTATTTTTTCATGCTAGGGATGAAAAGCCTTCAAAATCTCATCCAAAACTTCAGATCCAATTTGATTTCCACTGGTATTATACAAAATATTGTAGAAAACTATATTAAGCTCTACAGGACAGTTAAAGGAAAGCTATGATGCAGGCTGTGTTTTTGTAATTAGAGAGTTGAACATTGTAAATTGGCTTTGCTATCACATATAGGCATGAATTGACCTTTCAACACACATGCTACAGCTGTAGGAAAATATACAGTAATTATGATAGTAATGGACTCAAACTGAGATCAGGGACATAAAAATGGAAAGTGACATCCCTCCTTATTGTCATTGCATCACTGGCAGATTGTGATTTGAGCATTCAAATAGAAGTCTGTTTGATTTGGTGCCATGTATCGATGTGGCTCAGAGCTGACGTCCAGGTTTTTCCAATCCCTCCTGATTATGGAACATCAGATCTGTGTCACATGTGAGAGGAAAGAAAACAGACTTTTTTTGGTGCACTTTTCAGCTGCAGCATGAAGCGCGTCTACGTGCCACAAAGTACCAGCTTTTATTTCAGCATGACAAACAAACTGTAAGCTGCCTGGAAATGCCTTAAAGCAACCATGAAATACTGCTTCAGCCTCACTCATTTGTTTCCATGAAGCAGGACAGCTGGAACAAAAACCTCCTCTTACTCTGCGTTGCATGAAGAAGGATTTTCTTTTTTTTTTTGGCAAGCCTTGGCAGACAGACAGACGGACCGATCGACTGACAGATGCAGACAGACAGAGGCAGAGCTGACCTGAAAACAGCACCGACTGTTGATATTAACCTTTACCTCGCCAGCGGCTCTGTAAAACTTGGCCACCTCTTAATGTGTGTCATGTTGCATAATCGGCTCTGCCAGCCAAAAGGGTGAGGCACTCCTGTGTCTGTGGTGTGTGAGACTCGCGAGTGTAAACACACACTGCAGGCCTGATGGGTAATGCATCAGTTAGAGTATCCTTTCAGAGCAAAAGCCGCCTATTGGGAGGACATTTTAACTCTCTTGATGCTTCGCTGTCAGTCACTCCAGGCAACTTCAACGCCTCCGGCATGACTTTGCCTCGGGAGAAACGTTTACAATGCTGAGATTCATGAAGAGTGACAAAATGAGCAAATAAGATATGCTAATGTTTTGCTAAGAGCTACGTGTGTTCGGTGGCCTAAACTTTTGGCCTCTGTGACATAAAAGGGCATTCTGGACGTGCACAGCTCCTGACATATCTGGAGCTGCCGTGGAAAGAGGAAAAAAAGCAAAGAAAATATCCTATTTGATTAGAAAAAGAAAGTGAGCCAGTTCCTCTTTGCAGCGAACTGTAGTCGGGCACAAGAGTTTTATTCACTAATAGTTCTTAATGTTCCCTGTTGACTTAGCCATGGCTTGTTGCAGAGGCTTGACCCCAGAGCTGTTTGGGTATATGGTTTGAGGTACAGGAGGGGAGGCACACCAAGATATGCAAAGCCAAGCTATTTCTTCCAAGTTTTCTCCTCAGCAAGCCGAGGTTTCAGTTCACGGTGTGTGCTGCCAGGCTGCTTTTATTGATATTTATGCGTCGAAACATTTTTAATCATGACCTATATAAACTTAAGAGGAGCCCACATTTTCTGTTGTCGTTACAGACGGACATTGAGAGCCATTCACCGGCATGAGGTTTTATTTTAAGTTTGGATGCTTTGCCGCCTCCTCAAAGCCGTGTGTAAATGTTTGCTCTGTTTGGTGGAGCAGCACAAAAAGACAGAACTGAAATAAATTCTTATATTGTTTCTCAAAGTGTAGCCTTTTTCACCATTTCTCTGCCCTGCACTTTCACCAAAAACTCCCTTTAATTTCGATTCATTATCCGTCAACTTTTTGACATTCAAATGTTTCGAAAACAGACAACAAAATCTGTTTAAATTAGGGCGGTCAAAGTTAACGCGTTAACGCAAATTGCGATTTTCCGGTTGCAGCGGGCTCAGTTTTAAAGATAGAGGTACCATGGCATGGCCATTTTCAAGGGGTCCCTTGACCCCTGACCTCAAGATATGTGAATGAAAATTGGTTCATGCCCACTTAATGATAATCACATACAGTTTGGGGCAAGTCATAGTCAAGTCAGCACACTGACACACTGACAGCTGTTGTTGCCTGTTGGGCTTGAGTTTGCCATGTTATGATTTGAGCATATTTTTAATATTAAATGCAGTACCGGTGAGGGTTTCTGGACAATATTTGTCATTGTTTTGAGTTGTTAATTGATTTCCAATAATAAGTAAATGCATACATTTGCATAAAGCAGCATATTTGCCCACTCCCATGTTGATAAGAGTATTAAATACTTGACAAATGTGTGATTAATCACGATTAACTATGGACAATCATACGATTCATCGCGATTCAATATTTTAATCCATTGACAGCCCTAGTTTAAATACATCTGAGGCTGAACTTCAAACACAGATATGCAAGAAAACTGAAATGTATTGAGTATATGGATAAGAACATTCATCATCATGTTAATCTTCCGAAGTACATTTCTGAGATATCTTTGCAAAGTTTCTGTTTATTTTTGTTGAGCATTCTCAAAAATAGTTTTCTACTCGCCTCCCCTGCAAATCACAAGAAATTAACTTGTGTATTTTTTCCCCTTAAAGTTCCTTTAAAGGCTGGGGATGAAAATGGCAGGTAATGATGACGAAGGTTTGCTCACATTTTTGAAAGCAAACACACCTTTGAACAACACCGAGGGTGAAAGGTGGCAGTGTCCTGGCTGAATTCAGACCTTTTTTCAACGTAGCAGTACCTCAACTTTTTTTTTTTTTTTTAAACGAAAGCACGTTCATACCGACCTCCTTAAGAAGTTTAGACTGAAAGAGACTGTTTTTGAAAAACTGGAGCCCTTCAGCTGAATCCCATATGTTTTTCTTGGCAGACGAGTGCTGTCTGCTTGGCCGGGGCTGATGTTGGGGATATTAAACTGATGGAACACAGGACTCTTGATCCCTTTTTTGAGGGTTGTGTTTAGGTACCAACTGGCTCAGCCTCTGTCAGACACCTGCCATTGTCTCCTCTGATATTTGATAACACCAAATACTGGGTGGCAAAAAAATGTGCCATCAGAAACCTTTCTGCTGTAGAGCCAAACTCGAGATGCCAGAGAGGGTTTTTGAGAGTCTTGCGCAATGTGAAAGTGTTTTTAAAGCCAGTTGTTGCTCTACGTTTTTTTTACACTAATTATGGGATAGATGCCAAATAATCATCCACAAGGCATTTTATCTTGCAGACTTTCCCTCCCTGAGACATCATTTCCAGCTGGAGATGTATTTTCCTGATGTTTTTTGTTTGTGAAAGAGATTCCTGGATGATGATTTTTAAGTAGTTTGGATCAGGGTGACGTGATGCATGAATACTGTACGCAGATAATCGCATGCATGCTTTCTTCCACACATCATTTCACCTGAAGCTGACCTCGCTGATATTAAGAAGATTAAATTAAATCTTTAGTCTTTGGAAAAACAGACTGGTTTGAGGTTACGCAGAGTATCTCCTAGTTTACTGTCTGAAAGGGACAGTAAGTCTTACAGCCTTGTAGCACGATATGACCTTATCGTTGTCACTGTTATTATTATTTTCATTATCCTATTAATCAGTTAGGCCTGTGGATTGCAACCTTTTTGTGTCTACTCAGGCCCGTCATTCAGGGACAGCTGTGGCTCAGCAGGTAAGGGGAGTCCTCCATTAATCAGAGGGTTGCTGGTTGGATTTCCGGCTCCTCCTGTCTACATGTCCAAGTGTCCTTGAGCAAGATGCTCGCTCGCTCTGGTCAGGCCAGTGCCTTTGCATCGTATTGTAGCTCTGTCGCCATCGAATTGTGGATGGAAGGAAAAGTGTCTGCCCTTCTCACATGGTTCTGTGTAACAAACCATCTGATGGGTCAGGTTACCAAGAACCAGCTCTCTAAAGTAAAACCCAGAGCTTGAATAGTCCTGGATCTCCAGGTTTCAGTTCTTCTCGTGTGGAGGAGGCTCATCATATTTCTTCTGGATGGATGGTTCACTTCATTTGTCACTTCCTGTGAGTGTCTTCACTGTGAGGCGACAGCGCTAGCCTGAAACAGTCACGCTGCACAGTTCCCTTATTCATAGGTAATTACATTTTGTTACTCCAGGAAAAGTAACCACTCGAGTATGTCCTTCAACTACTCATCCAGCAACTGTCCGGATGTTTCTGTATGAGAGACGGGAATTCATTCATTTCTTTCTTGTCTTTTTTCCTTTATTTGTTTGTTTGTGTGTAGCAGCAGCAGCTAACTAACACACATTTATGAACCATATGATTCCATATTACTGATGCTAACCTTGAGCTATAATAGCATTAACCTATTATTAATATTCCTGCTTCGTGGTCACATTCACAAGCAGCAAAAGAGCCTATAGATTAGACATTACATTTCTGACATTTGTAGTGGGTAAGTGGTAAGTGGTAAGTGGTAAGTCTTGTCTTCTCATTGTGCGTACAGCAGTGGTGGAATGAAACAAAGTACATTTTACTCAAGTACTGTACATAAGTACAATTTTCTACTTATTACTTACATTACATTTTGGAGGCAAATCTTGAACTTTTTCATCTACTACATTTATTTTAAATCTTAAATTACTTTGCAGATTCAGATTATTTATATTAAATATAACTAGAAGTAATAAATTAGGTTGTTATAGGTTAAGCTACTCACTAGTACTGCATATAACGTAAGTAAAATTAGCTCCACTTTTACCAGCTGCAACATTAAAGCAATGCACACATTAAAGCATCAATAATTATAATCCAAACATATATTATACACAATGGTCCATTCTGCATAATGAGTACTTTTACTTTGGTAAAGTATATTTTAATGCTAATGCAGGACTTGTAACTCCTATTTCTACACTGTAGTATTTCTACTTTTACTAAGGTAAAATATCTGAATACGTCTTCCACCACTGGTGTGCAGCAGTATCAGCCTGATTACTAAAAACAATATAGACAAAATATTTTCACAAATGACCAAAGTGACCTGAAAATAACCTGCAGCACACGTTATTGTCTCATGTCTTTTGTTCAGAAACTTTCCTGTGTTTCCTCCTGAAGGC
>CAKALG010000406.1:0-13752 GCA_916700815.1 Helicolenus hilgendorfi | reverse complement strand
CTGCCAGAGGGGTTCACACTGCACAGGTTTGGTAGCCAGACAGCCGGGATCTAAAGGGAACAGGCCCTGCTATTTCTAGCAATCAAAAGGCACCCAAACAGAGAGGGAAAAGCATAAGGACGAAGGGGCGGCGATAAGACGTCCCCCTGCAGCCAGGCAGGTGATTCAGCCGTGGCTTTCTTCACTGAGAGAGCAATGGAGATTAATGGTCAGGGTGAGAATAGGCGACCGTATGAATGCAGCGGACCCAATATCAGCATGATCTAAAAAGGATCAAACCTGCTGACTCTAAATATTCACAACCGTGGAGCCTTTTTGCAGCGTATTCTCTAAATGCGTCGCCACATCTATCAGCGTTTAGCCTGTGAACCCTTTTAGTTCTGACATTTCCAACATGGAGAAGCCACATGAATACTGTTGCAGCTCGAGTCAAACCTTAATGTCAGCTCGTGCGAGTACAAGAGAGTCCGTCCAAGAATGTGGGATTTGGTCATTGCATGAATGAACGCAAATCCTAAAATATTTTAACAAAGTTTTTGCAGTAGATCGCAATTTAAAAAAAGAAAAAAAGAAAAAGTAAAAGTGCAGTCGGCAACACTAAATCCCCTGTGATACGCATGTTTGTTATATATTGTTTGAGGGGACTATAACGTTAGGTAACTGGACGCAACCGTCACTAATGCTTAGATGCAACAGTAGCTCCTCAGAGATTGATTATTTTTCTCATTATGACTAACTGGGGAAAACACTTTAGTTAAGGTTGTAAGGAATATGGCTGTTGGTAGTAGTTGTTGGTTTTGTTTAAATATGAGAATTTCACGAGTCATTGTTGTTCAGATGACTAAGCTAATATGTTCTAACGTCAGTTGTCACGGTAAATATTTGTGTATTCTGCAGCATGATGGAGACACCGAAACATTCATTTTGGACACACGCAATTTTTTAAAATGATTAATTCATAATAATATTTTTTTTTTTGGAAAAGCCATAGTTTTATTCGGGATCTTTCTAAAAGCTCTGTGGATGTACTATTATTTTTGTAAATTATTCGTCTACATGAAAATGTTATCAATATTGATGATGATATGTAAATGTTGTGTTCGCAGCTTGTTTTTTTTTTTGTTGGGCAGGGCTGCTCTATATGCCAGGGCCACACATTTCTAACAGAATTAGCACAATGTATCAGGAATACACCAGCAGGCAACCAGCAGGACAAGACAAGAGGTGCAGGTAACAGTCTTTACTAGGCAAAAAGACAGAGTAAAATACAGGTACTGCACAGGAAAGACATGCCACTATATCAAGAACACTTGGTAGAGACTGAGTCAAAAAAATCCAGAAGCAAGGCTGTTAACATTAGAAATAAACTGGGAAAAATAATCACCGGATCGCTCACTAAACAGTGAAGACGAACTGAAACAGACAAAGGGGACAGACTAAATACACAAGGGAGGAAGGGCGATTAGGGACAGGTGGAACTCATCAGGGCGGGGCAGGTAATCACACAAGTGGATACAGGTCTAAAACGACATACAAAGGTGAGTTTACTAAAATAAAAACAGGAAATAACGACTGAAAACTAGAAACAAAGACAACATAACTTCGACTTTTTTCAGGACCCGAGAAAAGCAGCCTTATTTTTCAAACTTTTTCTTTTCGACGGACATGCATTTTGGAGTTTGTTTGCACGAATTCAAGTTTAAAACATAAAGATTGCAAACATTTTTTTTATGGTGATATGATGTAGAAGTATTCAGCACATTTACAGCAGAGAGTTAAAAACTGAAGACAGGTCCAAAATGGAGAGAAAACTTTAAAAAATAACTTCTCAAACTTTCACAGCGCTCATCATTCGCAGCGTCCTAACTTTGAACATTCTCTAATAGTTGTTAGAAATGTTTACCCCTTGAGTCAGAGCTGAAAACAGGTTGTTTTTTTCTGTATTTTTACCAACCTGTCTCCACTGAAAAGAAGCCCTTATTGAAAGTTGAATCCACTTGTGTGCCCCCCCCCCCTTCTGGCTCTCTATGCGCAGCCTTTTTTCCATGTGAAAACATGGCTGAAATATTACAAAGCCGAATAGATATAAAGAGACGGAGGGAGTGGAGTTGCATTTGCAATGAAAGTTGAATATAGTCTTGTGGTGTGCTGCAGTTTACTAATCCTAAAAAGGCCGGGTAATTGATAACTACTGGAGTTTGTCGTAGCGGTGACAGCATGGAGGGCTCGTAATGTCCTCATATGAGTGCTAATAATAAAGAAAAAAGGGGGCATAGAGATGAGTGGGAGCATAAGCGACTCTGTTTTGGAGGCGTAGATATAATACGATCAGCGTAATGGAGGCATTCATGCATAAATAGGAGTCTTCAATTTCAGCTGTTCCGGCTCCGATATGCTCTCACAGAGCCATTGTTTGTCATCCTTATTATTGTGTTTTTATCATTAAACAAGCCCTTCATTTCGGCACCGCAAACTGAGCTCACTTTTCAAGACTTGGCCTCAAACACAATACACACACACTTAGAGAAAGACACACACACACACACACACACAAAGGAGAGCCACACATGCTGTTTTTGTTCCGGAGCACGGCCCCCTGGGGGATCCTCCAGGGCTGTTCTGAGAGATAGCGGGGACCCTCTCCACACACTCTTTCTCCCCCACTGTCTGACCTTTACAAAACACAAGTCAGAAAATGTGTGGCATTTTCCTCTAATCATCTGCACCTAAATGCACGCGAAAAAGGTGGCGTGCTTCAATTAAGGCGTCCTATGAGAAATAATTAACTTTTTCTTCGATAGCAGTCGTTATCAAACCCGGATGTATTATCGCACAGAGCAGCATTTTCTCAACTTCCCATCTATTTATCTATATTCCTGCTGTGAACCGTCACACACTCCTGTTTATGCTTTTGTCCACCGGTAATCCGTTTTTTTTGTGGCTGCATATTTGGAGCTTTATGCTTGACTTTACATGTTTGTCTGTTTTTTTTTTTTTGTTCAAAGGCCTTCCTCTAGTCAATACACTCCTCATTTCATCTGTGCTGGAATCTCTCAAAAGCTCAGCTCAAGGAACACACAGACCGAGAAACTCCTTTCAATCCTTTCAATATGCCCTGTGTCTAGGTGAAGCGTTCGCTCCTCCTCTGAATCACAACTACCGAGATGGCAAAGCCACTCAGAAGTGGATTTTTTTCTGCCCGTCTTTTCCCAAGGACAAAGCGCTGTATTCGCTGTCTGTAACTAAAGATAAACACGGTGAACCGTGAAGAAAAATATGTCAATAAAGTGTGTTTTCTTTTGTTTCTGTTACTGTATGCCAAATATCCAACATGGCTTAGAAGGAGCAGAAATGGTCGCCCAAGTAAACACATTTCTATTAGATTTACCTTTTTTTGCCGGGTAAGGGTCATCAATTTTGCAAGAAAGAGGATATAAACATTGGACCCACTGAGATTTTTTTGGAGTGAAAACTTCCTAAGAAAGCAACATCAACAGGAAGATAGGAAGTAGTAGCAAAAACAAACACTGTCTATATAGCAGAATAACAAAACATACATTTTTTAACTTTTAAGATTAACTTAAATGGAAACTATTGTTATCCTGCTCCTGAACTGCCTGAAACGCCTCGCTTGAAGTCCCGCCTTTTCTTCCGTAACGTGGTGATGTCACCAAGTAACATATTTGCATAATACCTGTCTAGCAGCTAGTTTGGCATGCCCTCAAGCAAAGCTAGTTATAGCGGAGCTGGAGTCCAAAGAGTTTGGTTCGGTTGACCAATCACAACGGGGGGCAAGCTGACCAATCGGAGCAGACTGTTTTTTTTTTTTTTTACAATAAACATATTGTAGTATAAGCTCAAAATACAAGTATAAGCATAATAGGTCCTCTTTAACATAAAACCAAGCTGAAAAGCATGATGTCAATGACCTTTTCTGACTGAAAGTTTCACCTGTAACCACGCCCAGCAAGTGATGTCACAGTGTACGGATCACACCCTGGAGTGCACAGTCACTAAAACTACAACTAACATCATCTAACCACTGGTGGTCAGCAAAAAAGACCAAAAGTAGCGAAGTGAGTTTTATGACATTCAGCGAGGTAAAATTACTGTTTTTCTGGCTGGAGTCTGGTGGCTTTGAGGAGAGCATATTAATGTTTAGTACCTTAATATGTTATAATAATTGTCCAAAATCTCTGTTGATTTTATTTATTATATATTCACTTCGACGCGCGTCACATAGCATCGTACCGGAAAAGGGGCAAAAATTAGCGTGTCTTGTTTCCATTACAGCAGATGCTGGAGTCGATATGGAGTCATTTGTCCAAGAAATGAATGCTGATTGTAACCTTTCACACTAAAGAGAAAAGCCAGATGTTAGTGGGTGTTAGTGGGTTTTTAGTCCAGGGTAAAAAGGGCTTTAGATTGCAAGCCCTATACCTCAGCTGTGTATGTTTTCCTCCAGGCCTGTTCTTTATACTGGGACCTTTGAGTCAGATGCTTCCACATAGCAAAGAGAGAGGTGAAGCTGGTCAGTTCTTTCTTCTCCAGCTCCATTTTGCACTTAGAACAGACCTACGTGACCTGAATGGTCTTTTCCCACCTGAGACCAGTGTTTACCACTTGGAAGAGAACTTTGAGTGCAGTACTTAAACTACCTCCAAAACTGAAAGTGACTATGAAAAGACAGAAAGGCTTCAGGGAGAATTGGGGAAAAAAAGCTTATTGCACAAGACAAAACATGCTTATTGCGGCATCTTTTTGTCTTTGCCATCCGCAACTTAGACAAAGTAGACATAGGGAGGTTATTTTTTCTCGCTGGCCCGTTGTTCACTGGTTATACAGTAGATCAGCCTTATGTCATGGATCTTTTTACTTTGCAGATGAGATAGGTGGAGCATGGTGGTGTGGTCCCATCTGTGCACTCTGTTTTGGTCTATCCTGAGGGAAATATCTGTCTCTTTAGTTGCTAAATGCTCCACTATGTTCACTAGTTAGTAACTTAATGTGCATGTTGGATGCCGAGCACAATAGTAGTATTGTACTGTAGGTTTTTTAGAACTTTTTCCCTGAAAACAGCTCATGGCTGCGGCTGGTAACGGCACTATGAGAGCTGTGAGAGTCAACCAAAACAGAGAGCTGAAACTTGCAATAAAGCAAAATATAGAGTATAGTTTCTACTAAAACTGGATATGCATATACAGTAAGCACATATAATATATTCTTATATAAAAAAACGAGAAGGATCACCTCATATTGACTCTTAAGTATTGCGTGATGAGTCAGAGAGAGCCTGACTTGCCTTTGGAAACTACACTCTGTGATTTGTTACCTCCGAGGGGCAAAGAGTTATTAAAAAAACATGTATAATTCATGTGCAGCTAAGTGATATTAAAAGCATACATGTGTGTTATGATAATATTTGTGTTCATCGTTAACACGCCACAGAGAGAGCTGCTGCGTAATTACACGCTCCCCATATGTATTTAGACAAGTTCTCTGATTAAGAAGTGGATTTTGAGAGGTTAATGGTTTAAATTAAAGAAAACCCAAATCCATTCCTCACAGAGTGGTAATGGTGGAAATCTTTTTTCGCTCAGCCAGTAAAGCTAATAACACAAGTGATTCACCCCTTCTTGGGTCTTATAATTGATTCATTAAACTGCTCTCTCCTTTATTCCTGCCGACTGCATCGCCTCCTGCCTTTGTAAGCAAAGGATCTTCCTTTATGTGCTCGGCAGGGATTACGTCAGTCCTAATGAGAGCGAGGAGAGAGATGGGGGAGCGTTTTGTACCTGGTGTTTGTCTACGCTCCAGAGTGGTGAAGTGTCTTGTGTGTGTTCCCTGGAGCACACAAGGAGTCACTGAAGGTCCATCGATTTGTGGGCAGTATTGGCTTTCCTCCTCCATTCCCTTAACCAGCAGCCCACAGCTGTGTCTGGATCAATGGGGCAAATGGAGGGTTTGATAGGACTAATTCTCACTAGCTCATGAGCCACACACTCATCACTGGATGTTTCTTATGTTCCAGCTAAAGTAACCACCAAGGTGTGAGGTTTGCAAACAGTCAGTTCACCCTTTTCCCATCTTAGCTCAGTGTGCTAGATTTCTACATGTAGACTTCACTGTGTTTCTGACCTGCAGTTGCTAAATGTGATCATACCTGGCTCCCCAGAGTAAAAAAAAGCAAGAAAGACTTGTATTTGGTACCCTGAGTTGTTTCTTCATTCTCTCCTGAGGACTGTATTTCTTTTATTTTCTCAAAAACTGTGTTGTTTTTGAAATTCAAGCGAAATTGCGTGATAGTTCAGGCTGTTCTCAAACACCGTTCGTAGCTATGCCTATACGAAAAATTATTCTATGTAATTCGTATGTATATCCCACAAAATCATTGGCTATTTAACCCACATAATCGTGAACCAGGAAGTTTAAAGAGCGACAAACCCTGTGTAGGGAGAAGGTCGTGGTGGATGGGTTCGGTGAAAAAAACACAAGTCAACATTGACTTATTTGTCACGTAAGTTCTGTACTTAAGTAACGCCACTTTTATGGTTATTTTAACTAATCTTTTCCTAAACCTAAGTAGTTTTGCTGCCTAAACCTAACCAAGTTGATTCCTGTGAAGACGAAAGTTTATTTTGAAAAGACTGTTGGCATGTAACAAGCGGAAATTGACGTGTGTTGCTGTTGTAGGAGAACGCACAACAAATGAGGGATAACTTTTCGTAAAATACGTTGGACAGTTGGATGCCCTGATTTTAGAGCGTGGTGTATTTCATCTGCAAATATCTAAGATAGAACTGAAGCGATTAGTCGATTAATTGATCAGTCTATCCACAGAAAATGAATCGGTAAATATTTTGATAATCGATTAATCGGTCCAGTCATTTATCGACCAAAAATGACAAACTGGTTCCAGCTTCTCTTTGCAGTTGAATCACATATTAAATTGAATTTGAGAACACCCCAAAGCGTCTCTTTACACTGTCTCTTTTAGAACTTTTAGCATGTTACAAAAAATATTTCAAACTTTTACTACAAAGTCTGAGACATTAAATTACTTTTTAGTCGAAGGGTTTCAACTCACTAAACCTTCAGGTATGGCAATATCCTGCATCAAATATCTAGTTTAGAATCCGGGGACAGGTTGAGCGATGATTGATGACTCCTTTTCTCTTGTGTCCGGTCACTTGGGTATCACTTTTAGCAGAACATTGAAATGTGTCTAAAAATTTTATGAAATTCATCAGTATTTCCCAGAAAAGAGAGATTTCCTGCAGGACAAAAACACCACCTCCTGACGATGGAGGGTGACGTGACCTGTGGTGAATTGAGCTGATATAAAAATAAAAAAGCCCATTGCTTTAGTCAAATTATGGGGGGTATGAGTCATGAGATTAACTGAGTCGTGGTCAGGTTGCCAGAGGCTAATACTTGGAATGACAAACTCTTCCCTGTCACGAAATGTCGTGCTGTAGGTGCGCCTGTGTGTATTAAAGGAAAAGAGAAGAAGAGCATTTAGCGAAAAGCACAAGACGTCCTATAAGTTGACAATCCCCAGCACTTCTTATCAAAGCGTTGCACAGGCGACGGCACACATGCCTGCCGAATGATAGTCGAACGGTCCGATCCACCCAGTCATCCATTATGCTGTCATGCTCTGGAAATAGGAACTGAAGTACATGGCTGGAATTTAATATATTGACCTCAAGAGGAGCAGAAACCTGTCGTCTCAGCTACAGAGGAAAGGGTTAATTCACTTTAATTCCAAGGCTGCGGTCGAAAAGTCCTTTTTGCTCAGGAAGGTTCCTAACGGGGTGAAATGACCCGGAAATATCTCAGTAGCAGCCACGATAAGAGCTGTTCAAATTCTCCAAATGCTAAGCAAAGGTGCTTCAATGCTTCCTTTATTATCTCCTTTAGCGTAGGATACACTGGACCATCCTTTACAAAAGGAAAGGAGAGAACAACATCCCACAATTCCTCGCGGCCACAGCATTTAAAGCGACGCACCATTCGGCCGTTCAACCATTTCGTTTCACTTTATTTTTAATTAATTATTTATTTCGATCATGTAACAAGAAAAAAACAAAACAGGAATAACAAATACAGTTAACATGTGGCAAACTTTCAATTAACAAATCTGCAACATAAATAAATACTACATGTCCGAAAAGAAGTTATACCTTCTCCATAACTCCATAACTCCAACAATGAACTCAATATTTATCATATATTCCTTTGTTTATTTCACTTCCAAACTTGGTAATGAAGTGATAATCTTCACCGGTTGTCCACGTTTAAGGTGAAACGTGTGTCATTGAAAGACCTATTTAAGAACTTTTTGTAGTCCATCTTCAGAACGTTGTAGTTTCACCATTGTAGTTTCGTCACTAACATCCGCCGCCGTTGCATCATAATTACGGAGTCTAGTGAAAGTCGGATTCTCTGAACACCACGGTTGTCTTTTCCGAAGTCCTTCTGAATTCTCCCTCACACCTTTCCTTGATCTCATGACGTTTTTCATAGAGGTCAAGGAAAAGTGGTTAGGAAAAGACGTTAGGATATCATTTGTTGACTTTTCGACCGCAGCCCAAGACTTTTCTGTCTAGCTACTGTATGAAGGGCTCATTCAAAGTCATCAACCCTCGTTCCCTTTTATGCCTGCACTGCACCAAGAACCCATCACTGTGTGTGTGACTAACAGAGGAAAAGGTTTTCTTATCTTTTGAAAGGCCACAATGCCTTTTTCTTTGGAAAAAGGATCTTTATCTGAGGGTGCACTTTCATTGGGTTTTCTCTCTGAAACTCTTAGAACTCATTGTATGCACTTCTTACAGTTGGGGTTTTTTTTCTTCCTTTTTCAGGTTATGGAGATGAATAGTTTTTAGAATTTCTTAAAAACATGAAAAAAAAACTCTGAGATGAAGTCGCATGTGTTTAATCAAAACAGGTTTTTGCCTGCACGCTGCCACAGTCGGTAAAATATAAAATCAATCGCGTGAAGGATTCAGATGACTTTACCTGGCGGGCAGACTACAGGGCTCCGCCATAAGGCTCATTATGAGTTTCTAAGAAGTGCTGGGAGACGTTAAATCGGTAGGTAGAATGCACGACAATAACATCCAATAATTAAATATGAGGGTTGAATACCTGATTGAAGATTTCAGCAGCTTTCACCGTCCTGTAAACAGACTGGGACTTAACTTACGTGAAGACTTAAGTGAGTGAAATGAAAAGTTGTGGAGTGGTGGGGGTTTGGGGAGCCAGCTCATGATTAATTAAAAATGACAAATGGCCATTATTTCCCTACAAGGATCAACCTTTTCTACAGGAATTTGAGCACAGGGGAGCTTTTCTTTTGGCGTCGACACTTGGTAATTGCTTCAGTCTCATGCTGTCTCTCCTCTCAGAGAGCACTGGCTGCTAGAGGATTTCTCTCTCTCTCCAAAAAAAAGGGAATGAAAGTGGAAGAGAGTGGGTTTTCTGCAACAATTTCATCACAGTGCATTAGGCTGGTGATAGTGACAGTAACAGCTTTTCTGCTGATCCACAACAACCTGGAGGATCAAATAATAAAGGAACTCCTGACTCTGATTATATGGACGATGTTTGATTATTTTTTTTTAAACTTGAAGCAGCTCTGTGCAAACAAAGAGACAGACGACTAACGACATTTTCTCTTTGACAATTCATTCTACAGTGGCAATTTAATCCCAGCATGTCTTGCTCTTTTCACGCTTTCTTGCAGCAGGTGTAATCTTCTCTTGAGCAACTATTCAGTAAGACTGTTTGGACTCAAAACATAAATCTCTCAAACTACAAGCCTCGGCATCTTCTGGCAGCTAAAAAGTGAATACCGATGCTGTATTATTTGCCATTTACTTCCCTATTTGTGACTTCAACATCAGTTGTGTTCTGATACCTCAACTCAGGTTAGCTTATCTGATACCAATGCACTATTTCCAAATCAAAATCTGTGTACCCCACTCACCAAAGTCATTTATATTGAAGGTAACATGAGGCCAGGGAATTGCTGTTGCCATTGAAAACATAGTCTCCTGCCCACCATGACTGAATTAATGTAACTGATATTGACATTGATGTAGAAACTGTATTCTATGTGGATCAGTCTCATCTAGCCAATACCCAATACCCCTTAAATATGCCCTTTGGAGATTTCTTGTAAACACACAAAGTTTCTGTTTACATTCACTCCTACACTTTAAGGATGCACACAAAGCTTTTTATAACATTTTTAAAGTTGCATTGTTTACATCCATGTTTACTTGCTAGCAGTGTTTTATTTACTGCCTTTTGTTGGCACATTGATGCATTTCTGGGGTCACTACTGCCACCTGTCGATCGGTTGAATGATGTGAAATCATTGGAAAGAATATGTATCACGTCGTCTGCGTGTATGTAGACATGCATCCTCGTGCATGTGTGAAAAACGGGAACCCGCTCATTAAACTAACAAAACGGGGACCCACTCATAAAACAAACAAAATCGGGACCCACTCATTAAACACACATTACGGGGACCTACTCATAAAACCCAACAAAATGGGGACCCACTCTTAAACCCAACAAAACGGGGACCCACTCTTAAACCCAACAAAACGGGGACCCACTCTTAAACCCAACAAAACGGGGACCCTTGTGCGTGCATAGGTGTCGTGCTGCCGGTGTGCACTTGAACGATGTTCTGCTACTTCTTTTCTCCAAGTAAGGAAAGAATATGTTAATATTTGCAGTTCGCATAATCTTTTTTTAAGTGCTTGATGATCCGATCATCACTAAAGTAAATGTCATGCAAGAGAGCCAATAAAAAGAAATAGAATGGTCAAAGTTGTCATATTGACATTTAAGGTGTGTTGATTGATTCACAACATCAACTCTTTAAGTAACATGCAAGAAAACATTCCACCTTAAAAGTTGCCGGTAGCCTTTGAGCAGCACAGTGAATTAAATTATTTTTTCCTCAGTCTACAGCTAACTGCTTCATTTGCTCGGTGCAATTAAGTTAATGAAATAATATTAAAAAAAACACAAATTGGTGAAAAAACGACAATGCATTTGGTTTTAGCAAATGGAAATGTTTATTTGCAAAGGTGTGTATATTGCCAGGCGTGAAGTGACGGGTCAGAGCTGTCCACTTGTGATCGGATCACCTAAGACACCCAAAAAAATCCAAACATAAATAATAAATAAAGAGTTCTTGGTTTCACTCCGGTAGAAGCGATGCAAACGCTTGCAGCCTCAATCTTGTGTTGTGTGCAAGGCTTGACTGAGCTTCACTCACAGAATATTTTTAGTTTTAGTTTTGACAAATCAAATCAAACTTGTGTGTTCACTTTATCTACCCTTGACAACGTTTCACAGAGATTGACAGCGAATGCAGCCGTGACTGACAGTGTAGTGGTAGTGCAGACAATCAAAATGTTGATATTGGAATCCAGGACAGTGGAAATGACACCATATGAGAGATGGAAATTCCCCAGGCTATTCCTCAGTCTCATGAGACCTGGGACAACGGTTGCTTTCGTCTTCTTCCTGTTCTACCAAACAGCTGAATTTGTCAAGTTCAGGCGTATTGTTAAAGAGTTGTCAAAAGTCACGAGTTCTCCAAATTCTTTGTTTTGAAATGTAGGAGACTGTTAATCGACATATGAGTCGACACTGTGCGCAGACTGATAACACTTTAACTGTGTAGAGAAAGCTCCTCTAAAGTTTGTCTTGTCTGTCTTTCAGAATGAATGGACAGAAGCTGTGGACGCGGGTGGCCGTGATGGCCCTCCTGGTGCTAACAGTGATGGCAGCTGAAGGAGGCAAAACAGAGAAACAAGGTGAATTTTGCAAAGCTCAGGACAATCTGTTCGACTATAGAAAAATCAATGAATTCATTCTATCTCTGCAGGTTTAGATTCTCTTTATTAATATTAAACAGGAGCACCATGATGTTCAGTATTAAATCCAATCTACAACTTGTTTGATGATGGAGAAGCAATATCTGTCAATTAACCTCACATCAATGTAAAAATGACTTTCCCCAATGGAGTGACATACTGTGCTATCATCCCCCGCAAAATGCTGCGCTGTGAGAAAGGTTCCTCACAACAGCGTACTTAGTTGGACACAAACTCTTGAAAATATATGAAAATTTAAAAAAAAAGCCTCTGGGGTTGAAGTAATTGGTCTCCTTTGAGAATTTACCAAAAACAAATAGCAATAGCTTGCAAGAAAGGCAAAATAAGTCAAATAATTCCCACTTGGGTAAAGAAAACAACATGTAGCTAATTCAAATTCAAGGAGAAAAAAGTTAATTTGCATTGGAAATTAGCACAAGCACTAAACTCATTACATCTGCCTTGAAATAATATTAAAAAAGTCCAAGAGGGGGTAAATAGTTTTATAGACACTGCAAGCAGCAGTTTCCATTTCTTGTTTTTAATAAAAACTAATATTCTAATATGTTTGTTATAACCAGAGCTGTAGACATGAGACTTTTGTGCCTCGTTTTGAGCCTCTGTTGCTCTTCCTGAGGTTTCTTCCATTTTCTTCCCTGTTAAAAGGTTTTTTTTTTGGTTAAGTTTTTCCTCATCCGATGCGAGGGTTGTACTGTAACGGAGGATGTTGTGTGCTGTACAGATTGTAAAGCCCCCTGAGGCAAGTTTGAGATTTGTGATATTGGGCTATACAAATAAAATTGACTTGACTTGACTTGTCGGACTCAATAAATGTCAATTCATATTTCAGACTTGACATGAAATTGGCTGCTGCGAGACTGGACCTAAAACTTGACTCCTTAAATACATGAGTTGACACAAGCAAAACCCTTAAAGCCTCAAGTTTTGACCTGCTAAAATCAAGGACAAACTAGAAATAAGACATCAGGGAAGCTTTGGTCACACACCATAGACTGTAAATATAAGAAGTGGACGTAGTCACCGTGACCATTTATCGTCATCCATTAGATGTGGACTACCGTTTTGAAGCCTATAGTTTGGCATTTTGGCCGTCACCATCTTGTTTTTCTTTTGGAACCAGAAGTGACACAAGAGGGTGGAGATCAGGACAGCCGAACACTGAGCAAGAACAATTAACTTTCATGAACTGAAAACACACTCTGAAAGGGTTAAAGTTCTAAGACAAAAACACGGACAACTCCCACTCCGGACAACGCCGTGGTAGCGACCTGTCAATCACAAGGTAGCCCCGGCCTAAAGCATCCCCTGCTTTATGGTCTATTTGATTCTAAATGGGACCATAATTTACTAAATGAACATCATGCTGTATCGAAGAAGACTTGAAACTAGCGATTGAAACCATAAACTCATGTTTACAATGTTTACTGAGGTAATAAATCAAGTGAGAAGTAGGCTCATTTTCTCATATACTTCTATACAATCAGACTTATTTTTGCAACCAGAGGAGTCGCCCCCTGTTGGCTATTAGAAAGAATGCAAATTTAAGGCACTTCTGTATTGGCTTCAATTTTCAGACCCGGAGGTTGCCGACTGGTGGAGACCAAAGCAGAGCAAAAAGAGTGAAATTTAAGGCACTTCCGCATTGGCTTACTTAATGTTTATATTTAAAATGTAATATTTATAGTAAAAGGACTTGTTCTGAGCGATGTGAAAAACAACAACTGGTTTATGTTTACAGGAAAAAAGGAGCGCAAGTCAGACTGTGGGGAGTGGCAGTGGAGCGTGTGCGTAGCCAACGAAGGCGACTGTGGACTCGGCACCA
>CAKALG010000405.1:0-18796 GCA_916700815.1 Helicolenus hilgendorfi | reverse complement strand
GGGCTCTGGGGGGGCCAACTGGCCTCCTGACCGACCGGAGGACTCAGACAACCAGAGGAACGTCAGAAGAACTGGCCAAAGCTCCATCCCTCCTGTGACTATCACCGCCCCTCCTGGAGACACTACCCTCATCCAAAGTCAGTACCTACTAAGGCCTACAGGACGCACACAGAATTTGATTTGCATGGCAGCCATAACATTTTGAAACCAAGCACAGTATGCTGAGTACAGAGGAGATATCATGTACTGTGAAGAAAGCAGGGTGAGGGACTTCTTAAACAGATGAGTTTAAGAATTTTGCGTTTTGAATTTGAGCTGCTGTAGGCTACCCGTTTTAAAACGCTGACTGTCAGTGCTACGTGTTGTTCTTTTTAATCATTTCATAATCAATCATTTCAAATCAAATCAAATCATAAGCCTTTATAGAGTGCTACAGGAGTGAGTCCTAGAACCCGGAAATGAGTTAGCATTTTATCACTTCCGATTCCCCCATCTGGAAGTCAATGGGTTCTTTAAATGGGTTTTTATCTAGATGCCTGAAATAAGGTATGTGGTTAACACAAGAGATTTTAACATTTTGTCAA
The DNA here is from genome assembly GCA_916700815.1 of Helicolenus hilgendorfi. NCBI lineage: Eukaryota > Metazoa > Chordata > Actinopteri > Perciformes > Sebastidae > Helicolenus > Helicolenus hilgendorfi. Next base: position 18,212 of record CAKALG010000405.1, on the reverse strand, counting down.
ATATAAAATACGTCAGTAAATATCCCACTTGTGAACTTTGAAGATTTGATGTGTCTTAAAAAAGGTGATTGCTAACAAGTGGCTAAATGAGACTACAAAACGTCATCACGCCGACTCGTCCGCCTTTACAGCCTCGTTGTTTATACTCGTGTTCATGCGACCATGGTGTAGTTCGTTTATAGCCTACCGTTAGCTTTTTACGTCTGGTGATTGCATTCACACTTCAAAAAAAGTGGTGTTCGTTTGTGGAGATTATCCTGTTGAACAAAACCTGGAAGTATCATAAGCGTGTGTTTGCCACAGACCTTATTTTCTGGAATAATTCAAAACCCAATGGAGAAATCCTGTTCTCTTTTTGTCGAGGGAATGCTAACCTCCTGGTTGGCCTACAAAAAAAAATTAATAAAAAAGAATGTCTCAAATCTGGAACAACAAGAAGAATCAAGAGTCCAGCCAAAAAGACTTTCATAGCGATCACAGATGGTTCAACAGCGGCTGAGATTTTTTGTGAGATTGTATCAAATACTTCCAACCAGTAACTGTTTAAACATGGACGTGATCAAAACATATGACGGGTGGTAGCTGGAGAGTAACAACAAAACAGCCAGGTAACGGTGCAGATTCTTTAATTGTAAGAAGAGATCACATTTATTCTCCAATGGTGTTCTGAGGACAATACATTAGATGTGCTGATTGTTTGGGGTTGAGATTCAGTAAATGACCACCTGGATTTGGTGGTTTAGATAGTCAAATGTGATGTCATGACCCTTGCTTGCATTGCTGTAATCACACTATGTTATCTTCCCAGTGAACAGTATTGACTGTGAGACAATGCCCATGAATGAGAAGACCCTGGGGGACCTCAGTCAGTGTGGACCCAAACCCTTACCCAAGCCTTACAGTTCTATGTTCATCTTTGGACAGACCAATCCGTGAGTCAACTCAACCTCCTTTGTCCACTTCTGTAAGACCTCCCGCATGCTATGGAAGTTAGACTATGGAAAGATCTGAGCATTATGCTCTTTATGACGGCTTTCGCTATATTTCTGCAACATCTCCTGCCCTTTTGCTACTCCCGATATGTATTATTTGGATTCCCTGACTGCTTCCTGTGTGGACTGGTCCTCAGTTTATCTGACACAGTATTTTGAATCTTAAGCGTCCTGTGCATTGGGACATTGGCAACTGCAATTGTGAACTGCACCTCTCATGTGTACTATAATAACCACGGGTATTTGGTGTCATTATAAAATTTAAGCTTTGTCTTTATGAAACATTTTCCCTGAAGAAGGTCAGGGCTTTATTTCGATCCTTGCTGTAGACTTATGTGTGTTTTAGCGAATAAATAGTGAGGAGATAGTAGCTGCTGCCACAGCCTAATCTCTGTTATCTCTGTGTCCACTGCTTGCTGTTTGTCTCCCTCTCTCTGTCTGTCCCTGCCTCTCTCTTTCTCTCTCTCTCCTCAGGGTGAGGCGGTTATGTCACTACATTGTGACTCTGCGTTATTTTGAGATGTCCATCCTGGTTGTCATTGCTATGAGCAGTATTGCTTTGGCAGCAGAGGATCCTGTCTGGACAAACGCCCCTCGCAACCAGGTGAGACACACAATGTACATGAACTTCACACATAAACACACGCACAAATAGATTATAATATCAACTACAAAGGTGTTTTATCCCGATTTTCTTTTCTTGACAGTATAGAGTTTGGCCTGCCAGTTAATGAAGTTAATTAAAGTAATGAAAACATAGATACTATATCTTCCCTCAGTAAATAATTGACTCTGATGTTCAATGCTAACACATTAACACACAGTGCATAAAACAGGCAATACAAACTTACACTCTTAATAAATAAAGGAATAAGGGTTCCAAACTGGTTCTTCCAGAAGGGCTGAGGTTCAACCAAGAAACATTTGCTTCTGAAGAACCCTTTTTTGAATGAAGGTTTTTTCAAGGGTTCTTTGTAAGACTAAGGTCTGCATTAAGAACCCTTTTTGGAAGAAAGGGTTCTTCAGGGATTGTTGAAAGCACGGGTGTTAAAGGGGGAACGCTCACAACCCAGCCCACACCCCTCCAAAAACTGTGATGGTGATCCATGATTGTTGTGGGTTGCGCTGCACCACATCAGCCTTGGCTCTTTAAAGGCCCGGACAAACAAAGCCGACATTAAAGAACTAGCGGCAATGAAGGCCGACTGTTGTTTCGCCGCACGTTGCCTTTGTCTTAGCCGACAAGTTGCATTTGAACAAACAGCAAAGACTACAGCCGACGGCCAGCTAGCACGTTCGTTCTGCGCCTGCGTGAGAGGAAATAACTCTCAACACCAGCAGGCGGCGGTAGTCTGTATTCGTCATTCAAAACCCACCAAGATGTACGAGATGTTGTTAAGATACGTACATGAAACAAAGCAGCGTTTGCCGACCATTTTCACACCACTCTCACTCACCACTTAGCTTCATTCCAGATGGCCACGTCGCTGTGAGCAGCGTGCTGCTATGTGTGCTGAACCCAGTGGCAAGCGCAGTGCAGACCGTGTCCTGTGAGAAAGGCCCTTTAGAGTTCTAGATGAAACCTTTGGAATATAAAAGGGGTCCTTGTTAGCACCCTGAGAAGGTGGAAAGGAACCAAAATGGGTTCTCCTATGAGAACAAGCCGAAGGATCCTCTATGGTTCTAAGAGTGTACAGACTGATATAATAAACATGATTTGTACACACACAGCATTATTTGCCATAATCTCAGAATAGGTTTCTCCATCTGTCGTCATTCTCAGCACTGACTGAGTCTCTCTCTTGCAGGTGCTCAAATATCTGGACTACGCCTTCACTGGTGTTTTCACGTTTGAAATGGTGATCAAGGTGAGCATGTAGATAAATACACATTCAAAACACTGATAACCTCATGACGTCATTGTCTTTCACTGCACTGTTCTTTCTCAGTTAAACTCTGACTATGTATTTGACTATAATTCATCAGAATGAAGTTGCAGACTCATCACAATTTCGACTGAAAGTACTAAAGTGATGAATGTGTAAAGGACATTGAGACTATCAGTGCCAGGAGCTCACCTCATTGTGGCCATTGTGGTGTACTCAGGATATCAGGCTGCCTTAATGTACCTTTTTATTTATAATCCACTTTATTTTCAGATAAATCTATTTGTGCGTTTTTTTTAATTCGTCATCAGATAAAAGTCGTCATGCACAGAAACCTTGCACACTGAGTCTGATGCGTTTTATTATTTTCTTTGTTACGAAAATTTGCAATACGAGACAAAACTGAATTAATAACGTGGGTGCTGTGCAACGGATAACGCTAGTCCCAAACGGGGCTAATGGATGAATGACATTAGCAAGAAGCTATCGTTTAGCTGCGTAGAGCACAATCACTACTGTCTCATCTTCATCGTACATCCTTTGTTTTGTGACCTTCACTGATTCTAAGCTGTTCTGCGATCACCTGAAACAAACTAACAAACTATCTTTAAATTCAGCATCTCTGTATTCTGTTATTTCTTAACCGTAAAGTGCTTTGTGCTGGGAGCATGGATGTATAAAGGGAACTGGATACAGCGTTTGAAGCGCCATTCACGTGAATGGAGGAAGGAAAAAAACAATAACATAATACCATATCAAAATTAAATTAATTGGAAATCAGTAAAATGTAATAGATATGAAATAAAATAAAACAGCATAAAGTTAAAAAACAAACAAACTGGACAGAAATAAAATAAAACTCACCTAAACCGTCGTCCTTACTCTTTACAACAATCACCAAGTGAGCTTTGGTCCAACTCAACTGTAATTTCACCGAGTTTAAAACGCCGGATTTACAGTTGCCCCTACCCCCCACCACCCCACTCTTTCTCTGTCTCTCTCTCTGAAGGAAAGAGGAGGGGTCATGCGTCATCAACGCGTCATCAGTTACACTGTGCATGTGTTCTACCCAGAGGTCTTTATGTTCTGGCTGATCGGAATCCTTCAAAAAATTCCTGAATCCAGCCACCAAAATGTAATGGATTGTTCATTGTGCCACACCACACCCCTCCAAAAAATGTCATTCAAATCCATTATAGACTTTTGGAGTAACCCTGCTAACGGACAAATCAACAAACCAACGCCGGTGAAAACATAACTTCCTTCCTAGACCTTCGTCCTTGGCGGAGGTAACAATAATACAAAATGAAACGACATAATGGTGTCTTTTGGTTTAGATGGTGGACCTTGGCCTGTTGCTTCATCGAGGAGCCTACTTCAGAGACCTGTGGAACATTCTGGACTTCATAGTGGTCAGTGGGGCGCTGGTGGCTTTTGCATTTTCGTAAGTTCAATAACTTCCTACCTTTTTGTCATAAAATAAGATGTCTCCTATTAGTAAATAGTTAATCCTGATCATCAGCTTTGATGGTGACTAATGGTGGTGGTTTAATCTGGTGTGTCACTTGTTATATGTGTTTATACCAAACTTCAATTTGAAACAAAGTGTAATGTGGACTGTTGGGGGGGCAGAAGCCAGTCTTGCAGCATCTAGTCTGCCAAATGTTCACTAGAAGACAAAGGAACAGCGTGTTTAAAGCGGCAGATGATTTAACAGTAGGATCATATCTGGTTAAGATTGTTACAGGGCAAAGCCTGCTCAAAATACTATGATGATTGTCTTATAGTTCAAGTTCTGTGAACACATGCAAAACCCAGCCATTCCTCAGTGGACCCGGTAGTAAGTGAACGGCAGGTCCTGTCTGTGTTCATAGAGCTAGAATTATAGATCCACGAGGAGGAGCAGAAGTCTAGCTATCTCTCGGAACACTTGAGTTACAATATGCTGAAAGGTTATTATTATGAAAGTTTTGCCCAATGATGCCAAAAAAAACGTTCTGCCTACAGAAGCTTTAATATTTGACATTTTTATTCTGGGATTATACAATGTCATTTTATTTTGTTTCAAATGTGTGTGAATGTGATGAAATAATTTGTGGTTGTTATAAGCTTTGAAATGTGAACATCAGCACAAACAAGCAGGACAATTGCAGCACAACACAAATCTTCTAACAGAAGTGGATGAGAGGTGGAACTAGAATCCTGAACAAATCCTGGAAGAGCAAGACGTGTGTGCGTGTGTGTGTGTGTGTGTGTGTGTGTGTGTGCGTGCGTGGATGTGTGTGTGTGTGTGTGTGTGTGTGTGCGCAGTGTGTTTATTGACATGTTCCTCTCCCTGATTCTGTGCTGGGATCGTTTTGAAGGAGCTTCATGGGGTAATGCCTCTTCTACCTCTCTCATCATGCCTGTCTGTGTCATTACACATGTGTGTGTATGTATGTGAGAGAAAACATACATACAAACACCTACATTGCCAAAACAAGTCATTTCCTCCAATATTCAGTCTTACTTCTTGAAATGTATCCAGGCTTTCTTTAAAGACATGTCACAGGATAAGGAATACTACTCAACAATTTGTTAATTAATTAGAGTTAATTCGTTTGGTATAACCACTCTTCCTAATCTTCCCTGTCTACTGTATGGAATTAAATCCCCACCTCAATCCTGAGAGATAATTGGACGTTTATTTTTGCACACACACAAGTTAATACTTCGTAGAGAAATTACATGCAAAGAGGATTTCGTTCACCATTATGATTATGATTATTAGTGCAAAAAGGTGATTGTAACAGCTGAAAATTACAAGACGCACCAGCTGTTAAGGTGTGTTGTTCCTTTAAAAGACTGTAAGACATTCAGTATATGAAGTGAAATTGCTTGTGAGCATGGGTGTTTTTTTGCGATGTGCACTGTTGTGTCTGGGAAACACTCCCATCCCGTCGTCCATCTCAGATCTTCTGACCTTCATGTGCTTGGCTAAACAGGTCTTTCCTCCATGCTCTCCTCTGCTATAGAGGGGCATGTCAGCTTGTGTGTTCATCATCCTCATCTTCCCCCCTCCACGGGCCTCTGATGGGAGGTGTTCTCATCAGCACTTTGCCTTGCCACAGCTCTGCTTGGACTGTAATGATGCCATCAGTTTCACATTCTCTGTCATTATTCACCCGAGGCTCGCTAATGCAACCAGCGAGCTGCTGTCGGAGGGGCATGAGTACATCTCGGGGAATATCGATCTTCCGCATTAGATAAACTGTTGGCTATAGCTTTTTAATGACTGCCCTAAGACCGTACTGTCCCATCATTTCCATTTACGTGCAGTTGTTCTATACTACCCTACTCAACCCTTATCTGTCTGACTCAGCAACATACTGTAAATGGGGATATACAGTATACTGTAGCCTATATATGGTTTGTTCCACATGTATGCTGAATAGCATTTGTGAATACTTTTTCATCAGTGAAACTCATACTACAGTATGACTGACAACCTGTATACTGTGGAGACACAATGTTCAGTATTAGATACATAAGTCTTATGAAATACTTATTAACTAGCTCAATATCTATTAACCTAGCGCTACTTGCAATGTCAAGAGTTAGCATTAACTAGCTACATTAGTTTGTGGGTTTACAGGTTACATTTAAAAAAAAGCCCCATTCTCAACAGGCATCACAGAGGGTGGGCGAGGATTTGTCTGTTCTGGACTGTCTGTTTGAAAAATTCATTTTGCACATGTATAACTCAAATCATAATCGTTGTTAAGTCCAAAACTTAAAAATGTATTGATAAAAGATGGATGGAGTAATTTCCAAAATTCACAAATTGTTTTTATTTTTACAAAATATTCTGCTTTAATGGATATTTATTGGCATTTAGCCTTTCAAACACAGGCTTCACTGCGGTCAAAAAAAGGTTTCTCACACACTAACGAGTTATGTTCATCAAAGAAAGTTGATTTATTTAAAAGACTAATCATTTAATACACCAAATCACTTTATTCAAATTGAGGATTTTGTTCGAGGAATTGTCAATTTTTTCCAGGTGATGAATTCAGAAAATATGGAGGGGGGGGGGTAGCTTTTCTTAAATACAAGTAGGGGGGGCTTCAAGGAAAATGATTTATTCATCGTGAACATTTTGGATCTCCATAGATAGGACTCTATCTTGTTCGTATGCATAAAGTCCCACATATCTGATGTTTCAGAAGGTTAAGTAAGAACTCAACACAAATTATTTACAATGGCTATTTTGACAGATAGAAAGTCAGCTGTCATTCACTCACCTTGCATGTCTCCGGAGCTCGTTCTGCCTGCATTCCATTCGGTCGACTGCCTGTGGCAAGGACAACCAATCATAGCATCCCCATCAAAGCTGAATCTGTGAATGTGTCATCTCACCGACCGGAACCACTCAACTGTTGAGCTCAGTCTGCAGCTTTCTGACACATTTCACATTTTAATGCTGTAAACTGCAATACTGCTTCTTAATGTTAGCTTCAAATGCTAGTGATAACCTGGTTTTCAGAGCTGGGGATGTTATTTCTATTTGTTTCATTATAATTCTTGTTATTTAGAAAATCACTTTCAAGAGGTCTGTTTTTTCAGCATTTGCTCTTTTTTTATTTGATGCTATGGTTGAGACTGAGAAGTTGTAGCAGTGTGCAAATTACAGAATAAGAGCCGAGCAGGGGCCTGTCATAATCACCAACAGCTTTGATTTGTGTGTTACTTCAGCGCCTCCAAAAATAACAGGCACATTCACACCTGCTGAGTTTAGTTGAATCCATTGTGGAGCCTATTTTTTACTGGGATTTACCCGCCCAGTTGTCTGCTACCAACCAAAATATATAGAATCTGTAACAAAGTAGAATCTATGGTGTTGTCATCATATGCTTTATTTTGTTTGTTTGTGTGTGTGAAGCATCCATAAATGTGATGTACCTTGTTTTACCACTGTTTTCCCCCAAGTAGATCGCAACAAGGTGTAACCAGGTGGGGAACCTCCCTATGCCACTCTGACCCCCCCTCCCTCACCCACCCTATACCCATACCTCACCCTTTTCCCCAAATCCAACCCTCTCTAACTACCATTCTTCCTATGCTTAGATCAGCTTCATGTACAAAACAAGTAAAGCCATACATCCAGTGAACCAAATGCCTGTGGAACACAACAGTAACCTTTGTCTGACAGCTTTCAATTGAAAACTGCCTCTGCCTCCCAAAACCACTGATGGTTTCATTCCAAAATACTATAATACCCTCAAACTTAGTACTTTCTATTTTGTAGGTTATAACTTCAATATACAATAAATATGAGTTCTTTAAATTACCCAGATCATTATTTGATAAGTCAATTTCAGTAATAACCAATAATAATCAAAAGGTTGGTTTTAAATAGATATATAATATATAATATAATAGTATAAACAAATTCTTTATTTTGCATTTTGGAATGAAACCTGTCATTTGGAGGTGTCTTAGAAAAAAACTATTTTTCTTCTTGTGTTGGTCAACAGCCACCTCCAGCAAACTTTGGCCGTGTAATGAGGAGTAAGAGTGACCTGTTGCTTTGAGAATATGACTTTCCTTCAGTACTCACTGTGCTGCTATCACACTGATCATTAACTATGTGTAGTGGCTAGAGACATGTTTAAGACATCCCTTCTCCATTACAAGACCATGAAGATCAGTTTGGTGTTTCTGCCACTTCTGTACAGAAGCCATAAAGGCAAGCAAGAAAAAAAGTCAGATCTAAACTGTTTTGTCTCCTGTGTTTATGACTTAAGAACAGGTGAAAAAAAGATAATCTTTCTGAGTGACAGGTGAAAAAAAAATTCAGGCCCATTTTCTAAGTGTTTGTTGTTGTAATACTTATTTCGGCCACCAGAGAGCACCATTACCCAATGTCATTCAGGTGAGTGTTAATGTCTCCATGCACTCTAAACAGACAGTACAGTATACAGTACAGTATATTGTCTGTTAGCAAGTTTTGTAACATTACTGTCATGTCTTTCTTTTGGCTAGAAATATATTTTAATCCCCACTAATCTGCCAATAGTGTTAACTATATTGGCCGTTAGTCCGCTAGCTAGCGAGTGAAAAACGTATTGTTCATCAGTCGTCACTAACATCAGCACAGCGTCAGTGACTCTTCGTCAGTCACTAACATCAGCATAGCTATCACCAACAGCAGATTGCGCCAATTCAAGTACATTTCTAGCCAAAAGAAAGACATGACAGTAATGTTGCATAGCTTGCTTGCTAACACTTGCTAATTAAAACTCACCTGGAAGAAAACATGAATGCTTAGTCCTATTTAGGACACGGCTAGTGGTGAACTCTGGTGGTCAAAATAATTATTACAACAACAAACACTTAGAAAAGCTGGCCTGAAATTTTTGTTTTGACCTGTTTTCACACAGAGGAAAAAAAGTAACTTAGACAAATGAGCCTGGATTGTTTTCCCACCTGTTTTTAAATGGAGGCCAAACCTTACTATTTAAAACACTTAGTCCGCTACCGTCTCATGCACAGACTCGCAGCATGCATGCGCAAGCATGATACGGCTCCGCGTGTCCTTCCGTCCATTCGTCCGTCCTTCCTTCCATCCGTTCGCGTGTCACACTTTCGTTTCCGGAACACAACTCAGACACAATTTAACTTAGGAACTTCACATTTGGTCTGATGGTTGACAGTGTGGTCTAATTGTGTCTTTTGGTGGTTAGAAATCCAGGGTGCCCAGAATTTCAAAAATGTTGGCCAAAAACTGAGATTTTTTTCGACTCCAGTTTCGTTTCTAGAGTAGAACTCAAAAACTATTTCACTTAGAAACTTCAAATTTGGTGTAATGGTTGACAGTGTGGTTTGGTTGTTTCTTTTGGGGGTTAGAGGTCCAGGGTGACCAACGCTTTTAAAATTTTGGCCTAACTTTTTGCTGAGAAAGATGAGCTAATAACAAGCTACATTGTGCTCAATAGACTGATTCCATTAGTTCCTAAAGGGCAAAACCTCTGGCCCTACTTTGGTAGGGGTCAAGCAGTGAACGGGGGTATGTGAGCCATGCTCACTTTGCCTTGTGTTTGGGAAGTACTGAGCATCCGACTGGATAGACGAGGCCTGGATTATACTGCACAAGTTGTGTGAACGTTTGTAAACAGATATTTTATATAGCTTTTCTGTTGCTAAACCTGAACTTCAATTCATCAAGGGTTTACTTCATTTTCGTCAGTTTTCGGATTCTCTTAAAGTATTGCTGTAAGACAGACTTGAACAAATCAGAACCCGTCCTTTAAATTGTTTTATAATGCAGCTGTCCTGCTGAGTATTACAACCCATACTCTCCAGGATAAAGAGAGAGCAGAGAGAGAGAGACACTCAGGAGTGTAATGGAGGTAAAAATAGAGCGGTGTTGAGACAGTTGGAAGAGGGATTTGTTTTCAGGGCCCAGAGCTCTGTTCTCGTTCCAGGAAAATGATGAACAGTCATGGCCTCAGCCACATCTGAGCCAGATGTCCTCATTATCATTTGAACCTTCACATCCCTCTGACAGACAGACTTTTTTCACATTTTAGCCCCTGTAACGAGTCCAAACTCACTTTCTCTCTTGCTTCCTCACTATATATATCTGGTGTTGAGGGGTATTCTTTGAAAGCTATCAGAATATCTTATTTGGTTGTTCTCTTAGCCCTCATTGTAACCGTGTGAGTGTCTGGCCTAAAACCGCTCTGGTTCTATGTCACTATGAACGCATGCTAGACTAATGTGCATCAGAGCATGGAATTTGTTGCATGTGGTTGTGATTGAAGTGAAGGGATCTCAGAAGGGCACATGGAAAGACAAAAGCTACATCGTCATACCAGATGGATGCCATGCTGTTTGTCGCCCCATTGCTAATTGCAGTGGTTCTCAACGTGGAGTCTAGGGTTCTTTGGGGGCTTTTGGGTAGCCTGTGGCATTTGGAACTGCTCAGCATTATTCATTTCAGAAAATATCCTATTAGGATACATTAAAGTGTAGCCACTGAAGTCAAAGGTTTCACTTTTACCACCATTATCTTCCAGCAACATTAACAGTCACTCATTAAAGTTCAGGCCAAGCGCAATTAACTACAGAATTAACCCTCCTCCTGAAACTGAGGTTTGGCAATCAGTCTGAATCCCCATAAGGTTTTCCAAGTAGGCTAAGCAGTGTAATACCCCAATAGTTGGAGCACCCCATTCCGTCCCTTTAAAAAAAAAAAAACAATGGGAACCACCTCCTCTGCCAACCCCCACATGTAAGCCAAGACAGCCCAACATTGTCCACAGACCTCAGCATCTCAGGGCGAATCGAATCCACTCCAGACTCCAGGGATATGAGTAAGGCCTCTCCCACTCACTCTGCATCCGATTCCTCCACATAGGACGTGTAGGTTGGATTCAACAGTGCACCTTCAATTATGTCGTAAGTTGAACCGCACCGTTGTGCTGACGAGGGAGGTGTGAAGCTCACTATTAGAGATAGGGTAAGGAGCTTGGACATCTGGAGGGAGCTCGGAAGAGAGAGCCCCTGCTCCTTCGCATCAAAAGGAGCCAGTTGAGGTGGTTCGAGCATCTGATCGGACAATTCCTGGACGCCTCCCTTTGGATATTTTCTAGGCACGTCCAACTAGTAGGAGACCCTGGGGCAGACCCAGACAACGCGAGAGGATTATATATTTCATCTGGCTCGAGAATGCCGTAGGATCCCTTAGGAGAGGTTTGGGATGTCTGGACTACTTTGCTAAGCATGCTGCCAAAGCAACCTGGGCCCAGACATAATAAATCTCAGTAAAAAATTCTTCTCATATTGAGGGAGAAGCTCAAAACGAACCTTACTGTAGGGTTTATAGGGTGTAAATACAATAAATCTTGTGTTGTGATGTGAAAGTATTTGAATAGCCTATTTTAGTGCTGCGGTGGAGTATAAATAACCTGATATATACCAATGAAAGACATAAAACAGGAACAGTTCATCGATAGGCCCTGTGCGGCTGTTTTCTGTCAGTGTTCATCTTGTTGGCTCCATGTTTTTGCAGTTTTATGACATGGGGAGATGCTAACAGGATACACAGACCACAGGGTTTGTAGCTGTTTGGCACAAGAACACATTTGACTCTCTGTCTTGAACCTTTAGTTCAATCAATATGTGCACAGGATATTGTTCAGTTTATGTAATCCCTCAGTGTATTTGCCTTGGGCTTTAAACCACGTTCGCACTTTTAATGTAGGATAGCGAGATCTGTGACATTTGCACATTCTGATTTAATTTATCCTCGGAAATTTCTTTCTTATCATCGTTTCCAGGGCTCCTTGAAGTGCCTATTCAGCACAGGCCTGGAAGCTTTAGGCCCACACTATTTGACGCTTTCTGGGAGGTTTTAGAGAACTCTAGAACACAATGGTTGGCCCGGTGTGTGGGCGTGAGAAAGTATTCGGGGTTTGAGCTTCTCTCTCAAACTCTCTTTTTGTTCATTCTTTACACAACTACCTCTAACACTGTACGCATCTACAAGTGAGTGCAATATCATGAGTGCCTTCCAACGGAGTGTGCGTCGTTATCCCTATTTTATGGTTCATCACATCTTGCCACTTTCTATGGCAGCAGAACTTCCAGCAGAACAGCTTCCTCAGGACTGTGTGGGGTGTGGTTTGGTGGGATTAATATAAAGTAATCCATATAAAGTAACAACAACCCCTCAACTCTAAACCGATTTTGATACAAATATTACTAAACCCTGATTGGTGCATGGACATATGTGACATCATGTTTTCCCGACTGGGCCCTACCCTCTTCAAACCAGTAAAAATTAAACAGACAAAAAAAGTTTATTGAAACAATAGGTTTTCAGGGCTTTATAATCTTATTATTATTTGACACTTTGCCATTATTGTTCTCGTTACATTTATGCCAATAAAGCATTTTGAAATGAATCATAAGAATGTTGCGGGGAGAGTTACGTGTAAGTCAATCCGGTATACTATTCTTAAATAAATAACAGACTTTCTGATAAATAAGCTTTTGGTATCGTTCGTACTTTGACATACATGTAAGTGCATTCAGTTTTCACCACCCTTGAGGATAGACACTGTGTTAGCATGTCCTGTGAAAGTTAGACACAATAAGTCCTTTTCAAATCAGACAGGGGGAGAAGCAACCAGTCGTACTTGTTTCACAGTGGTAAGTTGATCGTTTTGTAGCAAACTCTGCTCGTCATGTGTCTCTGTGTTGAACACACAAAGTCACGAGAGAAGAAACACTAACTGTACGATGAAACAGTGCAACTCTACTTTATTTATCCGGTTGATTAAGATCCCTGAGGCACAGTTCTAATGGTGACCATATTTGCATGGAAAACAATGTGTTGAAGTGGAGTCCTCTTTTAACAAAAGGACAAAGGAAACCTGTGTGTGAATGGATTGATTGATTGCATGAGATTTCACACTGACTTGTTCATGTAAACCAGGATTACATGATACACACTGCTGAACTGTTAGGAGATGCATGTCTCTGTAGGTGGTCTGTAGGAATAACATGACAACAAATCCCACATACCCCAGTTAGTGTCATCCAAATGTTTTCCCTCCACCCCTGTACCGTATAGTAAATTACATTTATACCTACTTTACAGCTGACAGATGTCTAAAAGTACACGCTGCTTTTGATGTTTTGTTTTTGATAGAATCAACTGTTCTGCCTCTCTACCGTATCTGTTTCTAGAGACTATAGTGTGTATAGTGTTCTCTGGGTTGCTGTGTGAATATTCCGCTGAACGTACCCTATTTTGTTAGCTTGAAGTCAATTTAACTAATAGATAAATCAATTTAAGTGATAGAACAGGCTTATTCCACTTTATATCAATAGCCGTCTCATATCTCTGTGTTAACTACGGAGCTGGAGTCAGGACATGGTTTTATATACAGTATATATATGTATATGCTACTTTCAAATTACGCTAGCTTTCCAACATCGTCGACCCTACCTTAACATGGACTTGTCATAGATATGTTTCAGTTGATATCCAGAGAGCCTATTGTTGTGTGCCTCATAGTTACACGTGTGACAAAATGAATGACAGACATTGTGTTAAAGTTAAGTCTGAACGTGTGCTGTTTATTAGTAATATTAGTAACGCAGAAAAAGATGAACTACAAGTTGTTTGTAAGTGATTCTGTGTGTGGTCTAACTGTGGTTACTTTCCAACAGGGGGACGAAAGGCAAAGACATCAGCACTATCAAGTCGCTGAGGGTTCTCCGAGTGCTCAGGCCTCTGAAGACCATCAAACGTCTGCCGAAACTCAAGGTTCTGCTCTTTTGCTGTTTTTTTTTTTGCTTTATTTGGATTCTTTTAGCCAGGTTAGCGGGGCTGGGGTTGAAGGGATAGTTTGGGTGTTTCTCAGTGGGGTTGTATGAGGTCCTTATCCATAGTCTGTGTATTAGCTATAGTAGACTGTGGTCAGCACGCCCCCAGTTTGGAGAAGCAGACAGGAGTTACCACACGGGAGTAAAGCAATGTAATACTGTGGACCGGGCTGGCAGCAAAATATAACCAAAAAGAAAAGCTCACCTAAAAAACAAAATCTATATTTATACTGTTTTTTTCAATGGAGTCTGGTTGCTTAGAGCATAGATAACGGCTTCAGTTCCCCGTCAGAAACATAGAATGTATAGCTGTCTCACTGCAAGGTAAACCTGCAAAAAGATTCTAAATATAGCGTACACTTAAACTGATACTGATTTTTGTAGGTGACTCTTTCTTTATACGTCTTGCTGCCGGCCCCGTCCACAGCGGTACATTGCTTTGCATCTGTACGATAACTCCTGTCTGCTTCTCCACTGGGAGTGTGCCGACCGTCATCTACACCCAAACTTCAAACACACAATCTATCCCTTTAAGACAGGAAATCTTGTTGCCACAGGAGCGCTAGTTTATTTCCCCTATTATATAAAGCATTACTGTGCTTGAGACTCAAGGTTATAATAGTTTTGAATCTTCAATTTGTTGTTTTTTTCTATTTTAGTTTTGACTTTTCGATTTAATTGTAGTTTAGTTTCAGTTCAGAGTAGTTTTAGTTTAGTTTCAGTTTTTCAGAAAGGTTTAGTTTTAGTTTTTATATATGCATATATAGTTTCAGTTATACACCAGTTTGTTTTAGTTAGGGCCAACTGCATGTATAATGTCTCAGAAGTATGTAGCTGTATACAGAATACATGGTTGGAGAACTGTGTAGGAATGGACAAAATGTTTCATTTTCTTCGCGTTACTTTAGAGTCTGATGTGAAGCAATTGCAACATAGCACCATCTCCTGAAATGTCAAGTCTGTTCAGTTTCTGTGGTTCAATGTCACAAGATTTGACGAAAATTCATGCCGTCTAGGTTAGTGATATAGCTAGAAAAAAATGAAACGGAAATGAATTGATGTTCACTTTATTTTGTATTAGCTTTTAACCAGGAAATGTAGTTTTAGTTTAGTTTTGCACTTTGATTTAGTTTCAGTTTACTAACAATATTTTCTGCTGCTTATTTTAGTTTTAGTTTTAGTTTCCTATAATAACCCTCGAGTATGAGAGCATTATAATCAGCTCAGCTATTAAGTCAAACTCAATAGACCTACAACGTGTTCGTCTGTCAGTGAATCTTTGTTGACTTCCCTATGCTGTCTGTGGCACTCAGCCAGTGAGTGTTCATGGTAATGAAGGAACATGTCACCCAGTGCAACAGTGAGGCTCACTGATGTGTTTTTAATAGTTTCAATAGAACAGTGGAGCTCTATGGCACAGAGGGAGACGATATATCAGGCTTTGATACACACAAAGTACTTGTTAGTAGATCCATTCTTTGTGGGTTTCGGTCTTTTCGTGGGATTTGCTGACAGGAAGAACATTATAGAATATATTTTCTTTCAATTATAAATGATGTAACAATGATGCAACTAATGAATGACTAATGATGTAACAGTAATATTTGACATCTCAGTGGTGCTCTGTTCAACAACAAAGATTAGAAACTCAGTCATTATGAGTCCACTTTAAATGAACTCAGCCTAAACAACCTGTTAACAAGCTCACTACATTCGTGGTTGTCTGAAATGCAAATCTGTTATCTGCACAGTTAGAAAAGAAGGCAAACAGCTGATTTGAAACCAGCTGAGGTGTTTGCTTGTCTGTCTCCCTATGGAGAACCGACAGTAGCAGTGCCTGCACCCTACACTGAATATAGCTCTCAATTTATGTCCTTCTTTTGTTTCATCTTTTTAAACTAACAGTCACATCGAGGGCAATTTACTGTTGACATTGTTTTGCTGTTAATAATATATTGCCCCGGCTTATGTGACTACAAAGAGCTCACTTTCCCCCCCTGTCAGACCTGATATCGTGCTGAACATAGAGTATCAGTAGTTTACGGTGTTAAAGCTCCTTCTCTGTTGGGGGCCTTTCTTCTCTTTATTTCCTTCCTCTCTCTTCCATCGTGCTTTTTTTTTTACTGTCCATCTTGTGTTGGAATTGTTGCAAAGTGATCTTATACAAGCGTATTAATTATTAGTAGGGCTGTCAATCAATTAAAATATTTAATCGCAATTTATTATTCATTATTATTATTATTTTTTTATTTTTTTATCTGTTGAAAACCTGTGAACCTTGTACCTTAAAGGGAGATTTGTCAAGTATTTAATACTCTTGTCGACATGGGAGTGGGCAAATATGCTTGTTTTTTGCAAATATATGTACAGTATATCGTCTGTATCGTATGTATATTGTCCAGAAACCCTCACAGGTACTGCATTTAGCATAAAAAATATGCTCAAATCATAACAACAACAACAACAGCTGTCAGTGTGTCAGTGTGCTGACTTGACTTTCCCCTAACTGCATGTGATTATCATAAATGTCTGTAAAGGGGAGACTCGTGGGTACCCAGAGAACCCATTTACATTCACATATCTGGAGGTCAGAGGTCAAGGGACCCCTTTGAAAATGGACATGTTAGTTTTTCCTCGCCAACATTTAGTGTAAGTTTGGAGCGTTATTTAGCTAGTATCACATGGTTGGTTCTAATGGATTCCTTGTGTTTTTCTAGTTTCATATGATACCAGTATCTTCACTCTATCTTTTAAACTGAGCCCGCTACAACCTAAAAATCACAAGTTGCGTTAAAGAAATTAGTGCCGTTAAAACAAATTTGCGTTAACACGTTATTATCGTGTTAACTTTGACAGCCCTAATTATTAGCTATGTGCCTTATTAATTATATAGTAATGCATCTCACTGAGCTGGACCCACCAGCAGGCCAAGCCACCGGGAATTCTCACAGTATTCCCAGTGGCCAGGCTGGGCCTGCAGGGTAGCCCCAGTCAGATTACTATATAATCTGATTGAGATTGGGACGTGGAGGACCGTTTCAGCATCCTGACAAACAGAGTTAATACTGTAGATGATAGTGTTCAACTATTTTCAGAAATCATTTCCACTTAATCCCCAAATCAAATGTGTGTGTCTCTGTGTGTCCTCAGGCGGTGTTCGACTGTGTGGTCAATTCTTTGAAGAACGTGCTGAACATCCTCATTGTGTACATCCTCTTCATGTTCATCTTTGCTGTCATCGCAGTTCAGCTCTTCAAGGGGAAATTCTTCTACTGCACAGACGAGTCCAAGGGCCTGGAGAAGGATTGCAAGTTGGTCTAAAATCCCCCACTTCCTCATTTCTTATCTCAGAAACCTTTAAATTGTGGTCAGAACCAGACCCTGTACCTGTCTAACCCCACTCAGCTTCATTTATGACTTCATGTCTTCCAGAGGACAGTTTCTAGACTACGGCAAAGACGAGGTGGCCGCCATGCCCAGAGAGTGGAAAAAATACGAGTTCCATTATGACAATGTGCTGTGGGCCTTCCTGACCCTCTTCACTGTCTCTACTGGGGAGGGCTGGCCAACGTAAGTTCAGCTCCATCTATAAGTTCTAGACATGTGTAAGGCTGTTGAAGTTGAAACTATGCCTACCTGTGATGACCTGACACCTGGAACAGCAGGATTTGTTTGGGAATCATTATTGTAAGTTTTGTAAATTGTCCCCGTGGGAAAATTGTCTCATTGGAAATGCAAGTAGGGAAATAAATATTAAAGACAAAATATAGGAAAGGCTCTGGCGGCCGAAATGGGTTTTCTCAGGAGGTTGGCTGGCGTCTCCTTTAGAGATAGGGTGAGAAGCTCAGTCATCCGTGAGAGACTCGGAGTAGAGCCGCTACTCCTTTGCGTTGAAAGGAGCCAGCTGAAGTGGATCGGGCATCTGGTAAGGATGCCCCCACCCTGGCCGCCTTCC